>VFFE01006637.1:172121-228341 GCA_008921705.1 Burhinus oedicnemus | reverse complement strand
GAGGGAAGTTGAGTCTGCGTTTGATGCGTGCATGGGTGCATTTCAGCGTTGCTCAGATGGCTCCTGCCAAGAAGGGTGGCGAGAAGAAGAAGGGGCGCTCCGCCATCAATGAGGTGGTAACTAGGGAATATACCATCAACATTCACAAGCGGATCCATGGCGTGTAAGTTCTTGTTTTTATCTGTGAAATTGGCTTTATGTAAAGTGGCATTTGGAAGTGGGTGCAGTAGGTTTTAAATGGCAGAGAATGACAGTCCTTACTGGCACCGATGCTGATGCGTGATGTTTCAGTCCCTTGCGCTACAGTTGTGTCCCGAAGAAGTAGCTCTGTACCTGTGCAGACTATACTTGCAGGTGGCTTTCAGGATCAAGTTTTTTTTCTTCTTTTTGTGAGTGTTTCTGGAGGTAATTTGAAGGTAGATCTATTGATGTCTGTACTCAGGTCATCATTCTCTCCCAAGCAAAGTTTAAAATTTAGCCCGCTATAGTAAGTTTTAGAAATTAAATAGTGTTGTAATCAAATAGTTGGCTGCGTGCTTAATGCTAAATTGTGTGAGCTGTAAATTGGGGTATGATTTGAGTTAATATTTGTTCTGTGTAGATGAGAGTAACTTTCTACCTGACAAAATGTTGAACCTCATACAACCATGTAGTAGTAAAGTGCTTGAGAGGACTTCTTGAGAAACAGCATCTCACTTGGATTCTCTCTGTATGTGTGTGGCTACAGTCATGTGGCAGAAAACTATATGCAAATCAAAACAATTGGTGAAATTGCTGAAGTTAACTTAAAATATGAGAGAAGTGAGACGGTGGACTATTACAAAACTATGGGTGAGGATGGGCGGCAATGGTACCTTTAAATGGCAATAAGATGTTCTGGCCTTGCCTGTTGATTGTTTATACCAATTCAGTCTATTAATGATGACAGTCCTCTTTTCTTTTGGGGTTATCCTCTTTTCTCTTTAGGCATGAAGTGCTAGGGATGAAATATTTTTTGTTTAATGCTTGTCTCACTTGTAAGCACTCACCCACCCCTGATTTCTAGCACTAAATATCAACAGTAGTGTGCAAATAATACTAAATATAATCTACTGTGGGAGCTTAGACCCTACAGACACTGTAGTCGCATGTCATGGTGTAGGTGTATCTACACCAAAGCACTTGCGTTGCAGCTGTAACTTCCAGTGTAAATGCCCTGTCATGCAGAATCTGTCCATAATAGGTATGAGACAAGCTATACTTGCAAAGAAACAGTTTTCATGGTGGTCCAGTCATGATGACATGAAGAAAGTAACCATCAGATACTGTTTAGTAGAAGCTGTTATTCAGAATAGCATCAGTTTTGTTCTACTGCTGTTTATCTCAATACTGAGCAGCCCTGTCAAGTTTGTATTAACCATAGGCCTTTCATTTAGAGTATCTGTGAAAGCTCTGATCTCTTCAGTAATACTGCAAGTTTTCATGTCAACATGCTAAAAATAAGACTTAAAATGTGGGAGACCTTGCAGTTGCAAAATTTTACTGAAATTATTCTATGTAAGTATACGTAGTTTCTATTAGGCATGGATGTTAAGGTTAGTAGCTACCTACCAGAGTAAAGGTCTGGTCATACTACGATGCAGCTGTTGAACTGCTGTTGAACACAATTCTTTCGATTGTATGTTGAGAGAATGTCAGTGGTTGAGTGCTGCAACAAGTGTCCTGTGCTGACAATTTCCTGAAATTAAAGAAATTGCTCTTGTGTTTGTCGTAGGGGCTTCAAGAAACGAGCACCACGTGCTCTCAAGGAAATCCGGAAATTTGCGATGAAGGAAATGGGTACTCCTGATGTTCGCATTGATACCAGATTGAACAAAGCAGTCTGGGCTAAAGGAATAAGGTAGCTTTCTGCAGCTTTCCTTACTGGATGAGGAAGAACCTTGTAACTTTGTATGTGGAGGTGCAGGACTTGAAGGGGTGGAAAAATTTGTATACTTCTTGTCGTGTTTGCGTTTTCTTGGCAAGTGTTTCTTTTCTTAGAATGTGTATGCCAAACTAATCTTTCTGTCACTTCTGTGTTCTGGTCAGTTCCCTCAGCATACTTGTAGCAAAGCTTCGGTAAACTCTGGAATTGAAAGAACTCATTCTACCTCAGATAGGAATAAAGCAAAGGAAAGAAGGAATGCAGGTTTGGGGTGGTGGGGAGGAGGGTTGGGGTATTTTAATACTGTAGTACCCCTATCCCTACTGCAGCAGATAGTTTTTAGAAACTTGGCCTTTTAGTGCTACCTACAGTCCTAGGCTAAGTACCTGGGATTTGTGTAACGTGTCTGAACAGGATTAGTATTTGAAGCATGTTGAGTTGATAAAATGCTACACAAAGAAATAATGAGGTGTGTTTTAAATAGGGCCGTTAATCTTGTCTTGAAGGTACAAGTAGTTTGAGGGCCAAAATATTGCAACTTCTGTTAAATTGCTGCTACAGAGGCAGCTGATTTGGTGTTTGATATATGTGAAGATGGTTCAAAGGGACTCCTGTGAGGAGCAGGACCTCCTAAACCGTAATAGAAGGTTAACTGGTAGGGATTAATACTGTGAGTGATACACTGGATATGCATATTTTAAACCCTGTCTTCTAGGAATTAGATTCCTGAGTCTAGGCTATGATACGTTTACAGTCCTTTAGCTGGAGTTGGGTGTGCAGGCCAACCCTTCCTTCAAAATCAGAGCGGGAAGATGGGACTAAGTTACTCGGTGTTCTGGGCAGGGGTTCTCTATCCTTCCTGTTGAGCTGTTCCACTTCATTGCCTATGAAGAAGTAGCAGTGGAGCCAGGTGACAGAATAACTTCAGAGCTTAGCAGTGAGGCTTCTAACCAGGACTTCATTGTATTGACTTGTAGAAGTGCATTCTGCGGAAGGCAGTCATCACATCTGTCTTTCCAGCGTGAGTTTAACTGCAGTTTTCACTAGTTAGGATAGATAATGTATGCAAAGTAAAATATATTCCTCTGGAAGGATCAGGAGAGGCTAAAATCACAACGTCAGCTAGTGTGATAGTGAATGATGTAAGTAAAGTAGTGAAAAGTGCTTTTGACTTGTTTCAAGAAGGGAGTAAATCAAAGCAAGTTCCTGTGTCTTAATTACTGTATCCATCTGATTTAGTAAGTCTGCTCTGAGAATGTACAGCAAGGAGGAAGTTCCTTCTTATAGTCTGTGGAGCAAAGTACTCTAAGCAGGAGTTTCCCAAAATCCTGAGTTCATTTGAGGGAGGAGGTTACTTTAAAAATGGTGTGGACAAATTTGTGCCTTCCCTCAGTAGCATATTTTGAGCAGTATTAGGGGAGGACCCTAAGCTGTGACTTGCCCATTAAGAACAAAATCATCTAAGCGATTTAGTTTTGCTTCCATGGGCTTTGTGAGGAAGAAATGTTTATCAGTTGTATGCCCATAAATAAGATCTTGGTTCAGTTTTAATGCTCATTAGAATTTCCACATGACTTCTGGCAAACAGATTGGGCAGTACTCTGACTCTTGACAGGCTTTCAGAACAGACTTCCCCCCCACCCTATTTTCTATGCAAGCAAGAAATGCTTGTTAGTAACAGCGGCTTGCGGATCATATTCATGCTGTGCTTCATGATCATCTTCAGAACATATTTCCTGGCTCAGTAGTGGACTGATGGTGCACTTCTGACTTCAGGCTCCCACTGGATTATGTATTCATCTTATTCAAGCCTCATTTAACTTTTACCTGCTCACTTTAACAAAAAACAAAACAAAATAGCTTCTCTAAGGCAAACAGTACAATCTCTAAGGTATACGATTTCACTCTTGTTATGATGCTGAGCTAGAAACAGAATTGACTCATCATGTCTTTGCACAAATAGGCAAAGCTTAAGAATTTGCAGGGGGGCAGTAGTAACCATGGAGCTAAGAACTTTTGTTTTCTTCTCTGTGAATTAACAGGTTTCAATACTTATTTTATTGAAAAATTAATTTGTTGTCTTCATTTTAGGAATGTTCCTTACCGTATCCGTGTGCGTTTGTCCAGAAAGCGCAATGAGGATGAAGATTCACCAAACAAGCTATACACACTGGTTACCTATGTACCAGTCACAACATTCAAAGGTAAGGTTGCATGCCATCTCTCTTCCTCCATGCCATGTTTTTCCTGAACAAGTAGCAAAGTGGGACAGCTCCTCCTGCAATGCCAAATTCAAATGAAAAGCATGCTGAAGGGGTCAAACTGCTGACTTAAACTAGCTCTGCTGTAGAGAATAGGACTGCTAGCTTGGCTGATGAGCATTAAAGAGCAAATACGGTATTTAGTGAAATAATCGTGTCAGTTTTGAGAGAATAAAAAAACACTGGCCATAGTTGTTAAGGTTTGTTTCCTATATATAGTACATCCTGTGATGTGAAAAGCTCAAGCAGGCTGAGCCTTTTCTGCTTGTCATCTGAGAAGTATCCTATTTGCAGAACTGATTTAACATAAAGTTTTTGTTCTAACATTTGGTGAAATACTTGCCTATAGTTTGCTCTTCCAGAAGTAGATCGGCCAAACTAGCTTTGAAGCTGTAGGTGCACTTTCTTGTGAAGACTTCTGTATACATAAAGGGACTTGTCTTAGTAAGAGGTGGTGATACAACTTCTTGTTTTGCAGGTCTACAGACAGTCAATGTGGATGAAAATTAAACTGATTTTCATTACAATAAAAGGATAAAAAGAAAGTTTACTCCTAAATTGTTTTTTTTTAATTGTCCAGTCTCTTCAAGCTGTCATCCACGAAGCATCGAGTTGAAGAGGTGATAAGCTCTTAAAGTATCTTGCTTTCTTTGGGCTGTACATAATGGTGTAATTTTCTTAATTAAAGATACTGTAGACTTCTGCTAGAAGTGAATGGAATAAGGAGGAGATGCAAACGTTCCTATGTGGGTGGCAAAGTCCTAGTGTTTTGTTCCCGTGGGAATAAAGAGGTATTTTAAGTTAAGGCCAAGTTAGTTTAAAAAACAAATAAATAAAAACAAAACCAAAACCCCAAAACTGTTAGATTAATACTTCATCTGTATAATCCCTCGTGGATAAAGTAAACTCTCTGTGTTTCATCCCCTGCTGGTCTAGACAGCTCAGTAGGCTTCTCCCAGTCAGGTCTGCACACTACCCTGAAACATGGGGTTCTGACCAGTGAATTAATTCTGAGCGTACTAGTTCAGGGAATTTTTTTGATGAAGTAGGGACTAAAGGCACTTACCTTCCATAAATCAATAAATACTGTCAATGCAAGTCTAGTACAAAAAGGGTTTATTGAAAAGTGCATGGTTTCACAGACCAACATCAGAAGCACAGTCCATGTACACTTAACATTTCAGCAAGACATACAAATTGGAATACAATCAAATATATTAAAATAGTTTCAATTACCAGCATTGAAACAGTTTTCAGTATTAGTGCAAAAAAGGCAACCCAAACAAACTGCAGACAGTAGCTGAGAAGTATTTTCCCCTCTTTTAAAAAAAAAGAAAAAAAAAAAAAAAGGACAACTGGAGCCAGCCTCTGCTCTCCCTGTGCGGAAGAGAGCTTCAGTGTCTTCACACTGTAGACAGATGTTTCCTTTTACATTCAAAACAAGAAGATAATTAATAAATCAGTGGCACAAAACAAACCTACACACCCTTTAGCTTTTAAAGCTCTTAAACTGAAAACCACAGACCAACAAATTGTTTATCAAAAGTCCATTGCTAACCGAAAGCCTTTTACAGTATGTGCTTTGGCATAATTTCAGTGCACTTTATTTTTGACAGGTTTGCTACTACTGTGTGTTTAGTTTTGTATGTTCCCCCCGTGACTGGCAGCTCATTCCATTTGTTTTGAGACTATATTGATTTAGCTTTGCATTCTCAAGTTTTGGCTTCAGTTCTAAGGGTTTTTCAAAGAAATTAACTAATGATTGTTCAGTCAAGAGGGATGCTAAAATATGCTCAAAAGAGACAGTCCAGTCCCCTTCGGTCACGGGTGAAGGTTGAGAGTCTTTGTGAGGGGCCTTCACAGTGTCGGTAAAAACAGCATCCTGGTCTGAAGCAGAGGCCTCGGGCTGTAAGTCCTCAGTGAACTCATCTGATCCGCTCCCCAGGCTGATGCTTCTTTGTCCGACTTCTCCAATCTGAAGTAACAGCGTGGTCACAGTGGCAATGGCTTGATACAAATCATTCTCCTCTGGATCTTCATGAAACATGCTATACAAGGTTTTGCAGAACTGAATGAATTCCCTCTGTAAAGGACAAAAAGCTAAAATGAAACTATTGAACAGCCACGCTGTGGGTAACTAGGAGTCGGGCAAGGGCATAGTATTGCAAAGGAAGGCAGAATGCTGCGTACAGACTTGCTCTTTTAAAATCTCTGCCTGTTTTTAAAAAAATGCTAGCAAAGGGATTTCAAACCCCACTGATACTAGGAAACCTTGGCGCTGCAAATCAAAAAGGGAGCAGAGCAGAAAAGTATTTTGCTGCCTTGATGAAGGAGATCAGGAGCTCCCAGATGACCAAAGGACAAGATAAAAAACAAGGGATACAGTCCGTTACTGGTGGCTGTTACACAGAATGAATTACAACCAAAGTAGCCATCCACAGGCCTGCACGCAACTCCCCTTCTGCCGCTTCTGTCCATCTTTACCCAGCTCTTCTTCTTCTAATAATAAAATTCAGACATCTTCCCTGTCCAGCTGCTTTCTCTCCTTCCCTCCCTCACTCACCCATCACAGCTGATTATCAGGCTATGAGAGGATGTTTCCTATCACTGGATTGAATTTCTTAGGAGAGATTCCTGCTGAGCTGAAAGGTTAGCTATATGCCACCCATTTAAAACTTTAACAACACCAGCATACCAGGCATTTTGGGTGTAGTCCCATCTTTCTTTGCATGTCCATACATTTGTTTTGCTAATACGGGGCCCTTTTCCCTCTGGTAGATGTCCTTATGCCACCATACACAAAGCTGTACTGGCATTAGGGAGGAGATGGTAAGATGACGAGAGCCTTCCACTGTCTTGACTTCATGCAGTTCTAGCGCATAGCGTTTGGCTATGACAGGGCAAGTCCCGGTTGGTGATGGACTAAGAAAGGAGTTAACGGTTTGGTGGAGGGGAGGTCAGGGAAGACAGAAAAGCAAAATACATTCTCTGGAACTCTGGGCTTAGGAGGAGGGCTTTTTCCATCCTGCGTGAGTCTGTTTTCCATGCGTGAGTCTGTTTTCCAGCCTGTTATGCTGCAGGTGAGGGTAAGTCTGAAATTATTTCTATTCACCAGCCAGCCTGAGGTGAGGGAGCTTCTAGAAAGGTGTCTGAGAGTTTTTAAACATGACAACTGCTCCCTGGATCAGAGTAGCCCAGTCCTTGATACCTGAAGGACTGAATCTGAGCTTGGGCTGAAGTTCTTTCTCAGAAAGAGCTAAACTGTTGTATTCAGTCATTTCATTTTTGAGTACTCTCCACTTCTTTAAAAACAGACTGCAGCCCCTAGTATACATACCTGGCTCATTTTTGGCAATTCTTTTTCAGTTTTAGTATCCTTTTCTTTGGCTAGATCCTTCAGCATCTGCTTCAACTGCTTTTGGTAATCTACTGCATCACCTTTTGTGGAGCAGACACAAAAAGGAGAGTTAGTTTTCCAAGTCACTGGAGTATCCTGACATTTCAAAATAAAACCCTGAGAGTGGAGATAATGGAGTAGGGATAACAAATGGAAAGTTGGTTACCTCATATGCACGTGCATTAGAGAACCATTTTGGACATACCATTTGATTTTCCAATGACTAGTGGTCTCGAAGTTGACAGCAAAGGATTCTTTAATGGTGACTGACTGTCTCGTTCATTTTCTGTGAGAGCTATCCAAAAAAAAGTAAAAAATGCAATGATTAATCCTTCCAGTGCAGCATAATGGTTATTTATGCTCTTAAAATTTACATATTTGAAGAAAGCAAAATAATTGGGCAAAGATGTTTTTTAACAGTACTTCATTAAATCATATTGTAAAATTATGTTAATGTAAGTAAGACTGGTGCTGCAGTGAGAGAGTCGGAATTTTGCCAGGAATGGCACATTTAATTAAAAACTCTGCACAGAGAAACTACCACAGAATTTTGTCACCTAATCAAAACTGGATCAAGATGTGTTAAGGAGAGAGAGGGACTACCAGCCATCCAAAATGTTATTCCAGTTCAGTATTTTGTCTAGAAGTAACCATATGTCATGGTTTGGGCCGGACTGGCCACTGAAAACAACCGACCAACAACAATTGGCTGCAAAAGATCTCTGAATGCAGCAAATGTGAGCCTTAACACTGTGTATCTGTAATTTACACCCACAAAGGTTTTTGACTGGAGTAAATTTTAAAATGTGAGTGTAACTACGTGTGCAAATCCTGTATGCTCCCAGCTGAAGGAAGCAAGATAGGGTTCTTCATTAGGCAGCCTTTTCCCAAAAGCTTTAAGCAAGAGTTTTGAGAGAAACGGAGGTATTAATTCCCTTTCAAATTTCTTACCAGGTGGGATATGCAGCTTATATAGTAACTTTATCTTTTCATTCATTTCTCCGTTATACATAACGTCTGCAAGAAAAAAAAAAAAAAAAACCAAGAAGGAAGTGGACCAGATCATTTACTTCCACAGTTTAAATCAGGCATCTCTCTGTGCACAAAAGATAATTGTTTACATGGACAATACATGAAAACATATGGCCAGTATATCATATGGAAGTATTTTAAGTCGTGCCTGTCAATGAGGAACAGCAGGTGAGAGCCATCTGGTTTGGTCTTTGTTCTTGTAAAATAGACTGGGAGTACCTAACCCTATGGAGCTTCAGCATCGTTTAAAAATATCAAGAAGAATGGCAGGGAATCTAGCAAAGGCTGTGTGCTGCCACAGATTAACAGGAACGTGAGAGGGCAGAGACAGAAAACTCCCTTCGGAGCCATCATGTTCTCCCCTTCAGCCCTTACTGCTGTTCTGTAGAATAAGCCCGCAGGAGATAACTGCTTCACAAGTCATACGATTTGTATTTTCAGTGACCAGTAGAAAGGAGATTCTAAACTTTCAAATGCAGTGAAATACTGTGAAGAATTTTTTTATTTTTCAATTTAAAGTTGTATCCCTCTAAGAAGCATATAACAACATGATACAGGGTGGGCTTGGTTCACATCAAAAAATCCTAGAAAGCTTAAGTGGCAAGAATACAGATTTACTGATTTTTGCTGAAGCTTTGAATGTTGATTCTGTTTTTTCACGTGGGGTCAGGCAACAGCTGAGATGTGGTACTTCCTTTTTCAGCCAGATTTTGGGACCGGCAGTCTCGTCTCAGTGAAACAGCTGGTGGCCTCAAGACCAACCCTAACATAGCGTTCAGTCCCTGCTGGCCAGATTTTTTTTGTTCTGCTTATCGTCAACATATAAAGCGTGCAGCAGTTGGTTGTGTAAGATTAAGTCTTCAAGAAGCAGTTAGAAAGAAGTATACTGAGATTTCAAAGGTATACTGAGGGCAACGATCTGGTAGAGAGGATTTCCTAGCCTTCCGTGCAAACCCAAGTATAATTTGAATTCATAAAATATTTTCAACAAAATTACTATTGGCCAAGAAATCAAATATTTTAATACAATATTCAATCATGTTCCTAGGCTTACTGTTAAATCTAATCAACTTCAGGTGACTGGAACACAAAAAATTAGTAAAGGTTACCTGTTAGGCTAATTACAAGCCCAAGAAAACCATCTGCCCACATCCTCCCCTGCCAGTTGTATGGCACTTTAACATCCGTGTCTTGCCCGCGTGCCACCCCCTCCCTGCCCACCTTCCACCCCTTAGGGGAGCCGATACCTAAGCAGCTGGCGAGCCCCTTGAATTCAACCAGCTGGTCCATGTTCTCATCCAGGAGCCGGAAGGTCCTTTGGGCGAGGACGTCGGTGTGTTCCCCACAGGTCCAGGGCGAGACCAGCCTGTACAGGTTAGTGAACTGCTGGGCATCGATGCGGTACTGCTCGGCGTACGGCCTGCTGGGGTCATGTCGCTCGACGACCGGACTCGTTGTGTCCCAGTAACACCTTATTAAATGTTCCCTCTAGGAGAAATCAGAGGCGGGAGAGGGGGGGAATTGCAGTGTGCAGTATTGGAGAGAGAGCACAAGCACCAGAAAAAGGCATTCACATCAAAGTATGCTGGAAATGCTGAAAATTCTCTTTGCATGAGGTGTTAGAACAATACCAAGACCATCCCTGTGAGAAAAAGCAAAGTATGAATCTTTAATTAGAGCAGCCAAGCGCTCCCATGATTTCCAATCCTTAATTAATAAATTTGCAGGGAGACTGGGCGGATTCTTGGAAGAAATTCACTGCAGGCTACTGAAAATCTATTAGACACATCTGGCCCGGGATGTCTACCCAGCCAAAGGTCCGGAGGGCCAGAGAAAATCCAGGGTAAGCGTTACACAGACTTGACCTGCTCATTCATTCTCTCTCAGACCTCTCTGTTTGGATACCATCCCTATTAGTCTTCTCTTAGGGACAGGCTGATGCAGAACAAAGAGTCCTAACAAAACAAGCTATCCCAGGGGAGCAAGGGAGCCAACGAAAAAGGAACCACCACCAAGAAACGGAATGAGGAAAGGGGAGGAGTGCAAGCCAGTCAAAGCTCAAAAACAGAGCAGCACGGAGCGGGAGGGAAGCAGTGAAGAGCAAGCCCCAGCAGCATCGTCTTACAACCACTAATGGAGGGAGGATACAGCTGCTCTCAGCCACAAAGCTACATATCGCTAAGAACGCACCACAGTCGCGTTCTCAGTACCTAGTATTTATGGCTATGAACAAGACACAAAAGAAATTGTCCATTAAGAGCAATAATTACATGCTTGGACCTCTAAATCAAGTATAGTTGCTTAAGCTCAGATGTCCCTGTCTCCAAATAACTTTTATAACATTTCTATCAAACATCAGCTTGACAGAAAGGAAATGAGGTAGAAACTGCTTTTAATTGTAAAAAAAAAATTGAATTAAAACTATTAATAATTTGGGAACAAATAGCAAGGACACAAGCTCATGGGCATTCTCTCCCCTATGGAAAACAGAATGTGCCTTTAAAGAGCATTAAGAGAGCAGGACTTAAAAGTATTGCAGAGCTCCCAGTGAGCAAAGCTACATATTATTTAATTTATTCTGCATGTGAAAGTTACTAGAACCTAATTTATCATGGACCATTTCCAAGCAACAAGTTAGAAAGGAAGCTCTGAAGCAATTCTCCTTTGAAGGATCAGTACATGACTATTCCTCTTTAACAACTGGGCAACCAAAGAAAGGACAAAATGACAAGGTCCCATCCAAAGAGTATCTCCCAGGCACAGGACACGAGGTCTGAGGCAGCTCTGCTAAGCGATGGCTGGAAGTTATGCCCAGAAGCTTCAAATAGGTGCAACCCCTACTTCACAGGTAGACCAACCTTGAACAAGTCGTACAATTCCTCTAAATCTTCAGGAAGAATCGAAACATCTGGGATGACAACACGGAGCTTAAAAAGAAAGAAAAAACATATTAGTGACAATCTTTTCTTCTGCCACCAGTGACACCGGCAGGCCCACGAGCCCCACAAGGACTGTATTTATGTGGTACAGCTGAAAACCACAGTATTGAAAAACCTTTGCAATTTTTCCCCCTTCTTTAGGTTCATGGTTGGACAGATCCGTGAAAAGAGAAATCCCTCAAGGGCTCTTAGAAACAAAGACGGGAAGTCCCTAAGCTACAGGTCACAGGAGGCCAGGGAAGCATCACATGGCGCTCGCTCTCTTCTTACACTCTTCCCCAGGCATCTGCCGAGGGCCACTGTCAGAGACAAGGCGCTGGGCTGGGCGGTCCTGCAGTTGTTCTTAATGTGAAAGCCACCCTAGAAATTAATGCACGTGGCTGCAAAAGAAAAACCAAACCCACGAGCATCCCAGGAAAGAGCTGTTTCCGAAGTCAGTAATGTTCCTTCCTTTTTCCAAGATCTGGTGGTGCTGGCTGGCAGTGCTGGGGGACAGGGGAGATGTTAAGCTACCTCAGTCGAAACAATATTCTACTCACCACATTTTGCTTGGTTGTGTCTTCGTGGCTTTGCAGGACGCGGATTCGGTGTTTGTAGCGCATGTGCTCTATCTGTGCCACAGAGTGGTCTCCAAATTTCTACAAGGGAGTAAGAGAAGTTTATTATTTTTATAGTATTTTATGATATTTGCATTTCTCATTTGCTGTAAAAACAACTTTCAAAGTCTTATGAGTCCTTGAGAAAAAGCATACTCAGTCTCTAATTGATCTGTCAGTGTAGGTATTTATACTGCATCCTGGCATTGTGCATTTGAGGACTTACTCAAGGAATCTGTAAACATATGTATTAACTTTCAACACATCCATGTTAAATTTAACCTTTTTCTTTTTAAAAATTGTAACTTAATTGACCAGTAGACACGGAGCAGTATCTTACCTCATAGGAGTCATGAATCAGGTTAGCTATTTCAGTCACTGGAGAGGCTTCCGGGTCGTCGCTGAAGAACGCATGGTGATTACCAATAGGTGGCAGAGGGCTTTCCTCATTTTTGACATGCTCTAAAAACCTGAAGGGAAGAAATACAAGCAATACAGATTACTTTGCCCTGTGCTCTTCTCAAGATAAATAAGCAAACAAGTCTTATGGCTCAGAATTAGAAATCAATTGGTTTTCGGGCTGCTAGGCTTTTAAAAAATGCCTTCATGATTACTCATCTGAGGAATGGCAAGCCAGCCAAATGAGTAAATGCTGTCCAAGGAATAAAACCTCTGTCTCCTTGAAGTCTGTAGCAGGAAGCCCGTCACTCTAGGGAAGGCACGAAGAGCAGCAGTAAATATTGCACATTGACGCAGTTGATGCATGTCTTGGTGCTGCCAGGAAATTTCCCAGGACATCTACTTGTCCGACATACAAAGCCCATTGTTTAAGGCAGACACTGCAAAAGCAGGAGCAGCAGCAAGGTAACGCGGAGGGTCCCGATGGTGCCTACAGAGCCCCGTTGTTATCACAGCAGCACCCAAATGCCTTTGTTTTACGGCGGAACAGTCCGCGATAGAAGGAGCATTCCTGCGTGGCCATACCTGCTCAGGATCATCAGGGCCTGCCCGTCGTCCTTGCTGTTACACAGATCCACAGCGTTGGCTTCCAGTATGGCCAAGCCCAGCTGGAAAATGGCTTTGATCCCATCATAGAAGAAGCAGTCCACAACGTTCACAGCGCTTTCCAGGGGCATGATGCTAAGGAAAAGGGTAAGGAACCACGAAAGAGAGATGGAAGCCAAGGTTGTCAGATCCTTCATATGTTCAGCCAGCTCTGGAAGTTGCTCTTTTATAAGCTCTTCAAACACCGACTGATCTACCTGAGCACCTGCAAGTCATAAAGAAACAGTATTAGCCAGGACAGACACAGGAAAAAATATTCTTTAAAGCTAATGATCGCTGTCAACTATCAACTGCAAGACTTTCTTAAAATATAAACTGACAAGATATGCACACATCTACAATGAAAAATCCCATTAGTGTCCTGCTGTGATCTCAGCCCCAACCCTCATGTCCATAATCCTTACTGTACAATTTTCTGCAAAAAGATCGTGTTGATTCTGCTAAGGGCCTTTAGGGTGCAATGAAACAGTAATAGCAGCAGCTGTTGTTTTTGGCTAAAAGAGCACATAATAATTAAGCGCTAGTGAAAGCAATCCTGAAGCATTTTACTGTTTGAGTTGGGATGTATGCAATGAAAGTAAGACAGTACACATTCCAGTGTATGTACTTAAGCAAGCGAGGAGTGCAGCTTTCATTCTAAGTGAGAAAATATAAAATGGAAATCCAGATATGGCTACACACACTAAGCAGGAAGAAAAATATTTACACATAAATATATGCACAAATATAAGTATATACTTACACGCATATATATATTAAGAACAAAAGATTTCTGCAATGCCCAGATACAAGCTTTCCTGACTGTCCCAACCAGTTTTTCCAAAAGCAGCAGATATGGGCTCTGTTTCAGCTACTAGCTCCGTCCTGCTTTGCCAGCAGCTATTATAGGATCAATATAGTTTCATATCGTTGAAACAGCCTGCGTCTACAAACCAGATGTGCCATATCAGGAGCTTTAACTGAAGATGCTGGAAGTTATAAAAATGTTCCTCAAAACAAAACGCAGTTAGCTTTTCAATTATTTTATCTTTCCTTTCAAGTTATTTCACGTAGTCATTCTTTCTCATAGTGCATATTCTGCTAATATTCAGAGACAACTTTAATTGCTATGAAATTCCTGAGATATATATCCCCTTAGCACTCAAAACTCCTATTGTCCAAAATCAGAATATAACCTGGACAATTTGTGGCAGAGAGCCAGCATCTTTTGGCTTTGCATCCAAATCATAAAAAAACAGATACGACATTTCTCTGTCTTTAGAACTTCTCACATCAAGCCACAAAAAGCTTCTGCTGGTGGCTGAACAAACATTACAGCACCACAAATCAAAAGTGCATGCCCAGGGACATGCAAAGAGCTTTTGAGAAACACATCAAGCATGGTGCTTTGCTTTGAAGAGACAGCCTTCTCGCATCAGATGGTCATAAATAAGAAGGGTAAAGAAAACAGAGGAGAAAACAGGCTGGGGTTACTCAAGCAGAGGGCAGGGTTTTGTTTGGTTTTTAACAAGCTTAATATAATAGCCATAGTTAACATAGACCAAAAAAATAGAGTCCGTTTTAGGGGTATTTGAAGGAAGCCAGAGACAGATAGGGAGACATGTATAAAAAGATCATTCCAGGCTCAGAGGCAGCACGGAAGGGACTGGCAAAAGCAGAGGTTTAAAAGAAATGTGCGACGCTGCCCCGATCTTTTGCAGAAGATCACATTATAATTAAAGATTGACACTGTAGACAGAAGTCAAGCATGCGTATTCAAAGTGACTTTTATGCCCACCTTTTCATTAGGCTCCCAGAAAGCATGTTATCTGAGCAACTGAACCTCTAATGTATTAGAGCATGAAACCGTAACGAGGTAGGAAAATGCCAGGCTATCCATTTGAAAAACAATGACCCAAGATGCAAATTAAATGACACCTTCAAGACTGAAACAGCAAATCAGAGAAACGAAGTGAGGTTTTCACTGTTTCAAGAATTACAGCAGCAAAGTGATGACAGTCTAACAGATAAAGTGGGTGAGATGGCCTGCTGGTTTATGGAGAGGATGGAGAAGTCACGGTAACGTGAGAATAGGATATGCATGACGTTTGTCACTACTCTTGACCCAAGTACAACTTGCTTCTATCTTGCAGCTATCTGCTTATAATTTCCTCCATGCATTGCAGAAGGGAGAAGGATGGAGGGAGTTCCTGAAGGAGGAGAGACCGAGTGCCAGCCCTGCCTACAGGCTTTTCCCATTTGCAAGTGAAATGATGCAAATGCTTGTTAAAAGACAGAGTGGTCATAGGTGGCACGGCTGAAGGAGGGTCATGGTTATATGGTAAAAGTAAAAAGGTTGAGTAGGACTGAATTGCCTAAGTTTTGAAAGAAAAACTTTAAAATAAATAAATTTTTAAAATATTCTGAATGTCATAAAGAAAAGGCCCAAGAGAAGATGGAGCTAGGAAGGCCCGGTCATTAATTCCGTAGCTGTTTTGACTGTAGAGATTACTGGCTGACACTGAAGAGGAAAAGCACAGTGACGGGTACCAAGGTCAGAGATCACCAAAGTTATAGAGAGATCAAAATCTGGACAACAGTGTTGGCAGTGCGGACAAAGAGGAAAAGTTGGGTGTTGGAAGTGTTATGCAGGAAGAAACAATACAAAGTTTAGACAAGAGCTGGTTGCAAATCAAAAAAGGGTCAACTAGAATGTGAAGCCAAGAACACCAATTCAAGCAACAGGAATCAGAGGAGGGGCAGGGTGGACAAGACCAGTAGCACCGATTTGGCCACACTAAGGTCTAGGGTAAATCAGAGCTGCAGAAGTAAGTGCTCACTGAAGCAACCATGCTGCAAAACTACACTGCTGCCGTTCGACTAGGGGGAGCAGGGGAACTTCGGAGCTGAAGCCCCTGGCTCTTTGCACTGCGGTGAGCCTTGGCAGTACCTTTTTTAGAGTCACGGTACTACTCGCCCATTCCTTTAGATACAGAGGACAGGAAAACAGAGAGACAGGACAACCAAGAAGACTGTAAGCACTCAAACAATGTAGACTGTAGCCATGGTGAGTGACGGGCAAGATAGAAACCCACAATTAAGTACAACTTAGGGCAGTGATATGGCCATCCACATGGGACCATTCAAGTTTATTTGGGTGTGAAGAATGCAACTTAGGGCAATAACCCAGCAAGCATCAAAGTCACCAATAATCAAGGCAGGTCCTAGGCTGATGATATCTAGAAATGCACAAGGACAGACAAAAGCGTGTTTCTTTTTTAATGAAGGAAGGAGACAGACGAATGTGGAAGTCAGCCGTTGAGATGGCAGTTTAAAGTCACGTTTGGAGACAAGAACCAAAGTTCTGACAAGAGGGGCAGTTACAGTGCCCAATCCACTAGCTGAAAATATCAATGGCATTCAAAGCACCACAAAACATCCTAAACATCCAGCTAACTTTGGAATAACTCTGCTTTAACTTAACTTACCTGCCAGTTCAGTGACAAGACAATAACTGCAGCAGCACAGTGCCAGGAGGGAGGTATGACAATCCCATCTTCCAAGCAAAAGATTAGAAATCAAATGTCCTCAAACCAGGACATTCTCAGACACCTCCTCCTGTTCCCCAGGCAGTACACAAGTGCCCACACCATTTCTAGCTCCCAGAACGACTACCACCAGGGATTTCCTCCTACCCCCACCTCCTCACAAGTGACCCTGATCTCTCTCTTTGCTACGGTGGTGGTGTAACGGCGGACACTGTTACTAAAGAGTAAGGTTAGCATTAAAGAGGGAAAAGCTATCAAACGTTTCTGTAAGAGGAGAAAGTAAAGTGTCTGCAAAGAACAAATACTTTTTCTTGTATGCATACCTGCAATTACCCTCAAGCTGCTCAGACCCTCTTTTCTGTGTGTTAGGCAGGTGTTTACACAACAGCCTTAAAAACAGTCGCATGGCAAAGAACAGGAGACACAGCACATGCAGTACAAGGCACGTGCTGCAGAGGGACTGGGCTTATTTCTTAATGCTGCATCTCACATTCAGAGGGTTTTGTATCAGCCCTCATTACCAAGGGCCAGTTTAGATGCAAGCCTGAATTACTCCAGCAGCCAGGCAACGGAGAGACATCAGATCAGAAATAGCCACCCTAGCAGACCTTTCCTAGGTCCATGTTTAACAGCTCAAGTCTCTAATACTCAACGCTCCTAACCAAGACACACAAGCTCTTCTATTTTTACCCAAATGGCGAAAGTGCCACCTCCTTCTGACCAACGGGGAAAAAAAATGACAAATGTAAAAGCTGAGCATATATTTATAGTTCTTGCAGTTCAAATCCTTCAAACCAAAACCAACCCCAGCTGGAAGCTGAGCAGCCACCGCTGCTGTCCCTGCACACCACACAAGTCAATGGACCACCTGACCCATAGGGTCCGGACCTCAGAAGACCTTCAGCATTTTACTTCACCCCGGTGCCATTCAGCTGCCCCTTCCCAGGTAGCAAGAAGAGAGGCAGGAGCTCACCTATCACTCGGTGGTTGAAGTAATCTGGCAGCATTCGCTCACACACAGCAACCAGCAGCCAAAAGGCTTCTTCCTCTTTGGCATACAACAGCAACACGGAGGTCAAAATATTCATAGACTTACAAGGGCAAAGAAGAAAATGGGATTTGTTAGTGACAGCAAATCGTACTGACAAAAGCTAAATTGTGGCTATTTTTAAAGAAAGAAAAGTAGCCTAGCGTGACATAAAGAACTTAAAAAAAAACAGCAAGAGAAAGGTAATAGACAGTGAATACGTAATTGCAACCCAAAGGCATAACAAGTTTTTCAAGCTTATTTATACTGCTTTTCCTAAGAGCAACAGCAAACAACAGAGAAAAGCACAGTACTGGATTGGCCCAGGTACAAAGTAGGTAACTGATAACACAAGATGTTTTGGGGCTGCTTTACTCCCCTCCCCATATTTGTATTTCAAAAGAAGATAAGGGATCTGGAACCAGTCTGATGTTAATCCGAATTCAGGGAGCTGCACAGAAGGTAAAGTTATTATTTTAGCTGGCCAGCTGGGTAAAGTACTTCACAATTTGTCATCAGTTTTGGCAGAAAGGAGCACTTTAGTCCACTGAACCGCTGCCCCAATATTCTACGTGAATCTCATCTGTGCAGGCCGATTTACTCTGCACTGCCTCCAAGTATTGCGTAAGAAACGCACTTTCGAACAAACTGAAGCATCACAAACATTTTTTTCCCCTCCTTTAACTCTAAACGCAGTTTGCAAAATGCTGAGGGGAGACTTTTGTTAAGCCAGAGTACCAGCCTATCCACTTGTTTTCCAGAATAAATGACCTTTAATATCTAAAATTATGTATTTTTCATAACTGAAAAGACCTTATTTATCAAAACCACCATTAAAAATACTCCCAAGAGAATAAAACTGAGAGAGCAGAAAGAGGGGGGAAAAAAGCAGCAAGTGTTATCCCACTGGGAGTTTTTCACCTGGCAGTATCCTATTTTGGGGTTCCTGTGCGCGTACGCCGTGAGCACCCTTCTCAGGGCGGCTATCCCCGTCTCGCTCTGGAAGGCGGGGTGTTCCGGCAGCGAGCGGTGGAGGTCACGCTCGATCTCCTCCGTCGCCATACAGCACTTGCCCATGGATGCCTCCACCAAATGTACGTAGTAACCAGGATGCGAGGCGAGATCCGTCACAGCGTCTGATGGCAGCAGGGAGAGAGGAGAAGGAAGACGCAAATGGATTAAGATGACGCTAAACTTAGTATTTGGGTATTACTGCTCAAAAGGATGTAAGCAAGATGGTTTTCCCCAAGGTCTGTGAATTTAGTGACATCTCCAGGTGTAAAAGAAATAAAGTCCTAGCAGACTACATGTCTTGAAAACAAAATAAATATCAGCAAAGCTTATATGACGCAACACCTTAATATTGACATCGAGCAGGAAACTTCCCCAGCAGAAAGTATTATGGGAAAAATGTACTCAGTGCTGTTCACACCCTCCAAGGAGGAAAACCCCCACGTGAAGGAATACTTTTTACAAACGTTTGAACATGTCATATACTGGATCAAGGACTAAACTTGAGATCATATTGTAAACACATTCTAGCTCTGCCAGATCTGCGGATGAAACAAGTTGTTTTTCCCATCTCCAGTTTCTATTACTCCTGCCAACATTCAACAAGAAGCAGGAGTAGGACTGCTGACTTTCAGATGTCATTATTTTACAATAATTTGATTTGTCTAGGGTTAAATCAATATTTATGCTACAATCTAATTGTTGCTGGAAGACGAACATTATTTTATGAAAACATGGTATTAAATTTTAAATTACACAGATGAAGCAGATGTTATTTCAATTCTTCTGCACATCGTGTCATATTATCCAGAGATAAAATTTTTACAGATCTACGTAGGTACTTCCTTGCACTTATTAGTTCAGCAGCTGATCATCTCTCTTCTGTAAGCACTATCATAAGTTCCATGTAAATGACATTTAATTGCCCTCCGGAGATTTCTTGCCTAAATGTTTTGCCAGGTTCAGAATCAGATGATGCCTATAGCCAACTTTTCTAAGAGCGCTCACCTGAGAAAAGCAGCCAGAGTTTGCCTCTTAAAGATTCAGGGATTCCCATTGCAACAAGTTTTCTGATCTTCTCTGTGCGAAACATACACACAGTTCTGCCATATTCTACAAAATGGTCATCCCACAGACTCTCCTTGATTTGCTCCCTAGACTGGGAACAAGAAGGTATCTTTTAAAGGAACAAATTGTGTGACTGTGAGAACTGGTAAAAAGAAACATTCTACATACTAGAAATTCTGCACTGGATATGGGAATTCTGCTCTAAGGACTACAACTTTCCCCACTTTGCGTATGGAATTCACCATACAGGGGCAAGCAGAACTGAGCAGAAAAATACAGGGAGAAAAATACAGATATTTACCAGAAAGAAATGGGTGGGAGGGAGAAGAAAAAACTCCAAGCAAATAGAAAAGCTGTTATCCCATACGTAACTTCTCCAGCCAATACAGAGTTTGTTTTACTAAAAATGAGTATCTGAATGTTACCCCACCTTTAAAACAAAACAAAACAAAAAACTCCTACAACTTCCTCCAAATGTTACATACCTTTCCAAAATCAAGGCCTGCCATTCCTGACTGATGGAAGTCCGACATTAGTGCTTCTGCATTGAGCAAATAACTGCTCTCCTTTCCACATTCGCTTCTGTCCTTGCTTTGTGAAGCCTCTGCTCCCGGACATGCAGATTCACCGTCCCTGAGCACACAGGTGGATCCGAAGGCAGGAGTGTTCTGCAACGCAGAATCAAAGTGGTAACAACTGAGAAGAGGCTGGGGCCCCTCACTACAAGAAGGACACTGAAGCGCTGGAGTGTGCTCAGAGAAGGGCAACAAAGCTGGTGAGGGGTCTAGAGCACAAGTCTTATGAGGAGTGGCTGAGGGAACTGGGGTTGTTTAGCCTGGAGGAAAGGAGGCTGAGGGGAGACCTTATCACTCTCTACAAATACCTGAAAGGAGGTTGTAGCGAGGTCGGTCTCTTCTCCCAAGCAACAAGTGATAGGACAAGAGAAAATGGCCTCAAGTTGCACCAGTGGAGGTTCAGGATGGATATTAGGAAAAACTTCTTCACCGAAAGGGTTATGTTATCAAGCATTGGAACAGGCTGCCCAGGGAAGTGGTTGAATCACCATCCCTGGAGGTATTTAAAAGACGGGCAGATGTAGTGCTTAGGGACACGGTTTCATGGTGGTTTTGGCAGTGTTAAGTTGATGATTGGACTCGATGATCTTAAAGGTCCCTTCCAACCTAGCCAATTCTATGATTCTATGTCCTCAGCTGTCTTCAAGACACGGAGCTGGGTTAGCCTTTGCCTTTTGCATCAAGCCTTTCACACGTTTTCAGGAGGAAAGGCCTTACTCAACACTTTATACAAATTATCATTCATTTCTATGTCAGAAAAAGGGTTGTTACTTTAGAACAGAAGCTGTTAGCAAATTCTAAGTGTCCTCGATGACAAGCTACCAAACAATCTTCTCCTTTGGTTAGGATTTGAAAAACAGAATCAGAGAATAATTTAGGTTGGAGGAGACCATCTTTTTCAATCCCCTGCTCAAAGCAGGGCCCCTCAGACCAAGTTGCTGGGGGCTGTGTTCAGTCAAGTTGAGTAGCTCCAAGGAAGGGGAGTGCCTCTCTGGGCAGCCTGGTCCAGCTCTGCCCACCCTTGAGGGGAAATCTTTCTCTTTTTATCTATTCAGATTTTCCCTTGCTGCAACTTGTGTCTGTTGCCACTCATCTTTTAGTGGCACCTCCAAGAAGAGTCTGGGTCCATCTTCTCTGTAATTCCCCATTAGCTAGTGGAGGACAGGCTGAACAAGCCCTGCTCCCTCAACCTTTCCTCATAAAGTGTGTGCTCCAGCCCCTGACCATCTTGTGGCCCTCCACTAGACTTACTCCAATTTGTCAATGCTTTTCCTGTGTGGTGAGGTAGAGTCAAAACTGGACACAGCCTCAGAAGTGCTGAATAAAAGGGAATAGGAACATCCCTTGACCTGCTGGTTACACTCCTGCTAGGACAACCCCGTATGCTGTTGGCCCTCTTCACTGTAAGAGCACACTGCTGACTTAGAAGCTCAACCTGTCGTCCACCATGACCCCCTTGCCTTTTCCACATGGCTGCTCTCCAGCCAGCCCACCCCCAGCCCTTTCGGTTGCAGGGGGTTACTCTGCCAGGCTTTGCATTTGCTTTTGTTGAACTTCACGAGGTCTCCATCAGCCCATTTCTCCAGATCGTTGAGGTGTCTGTGAAGGGCAGACCTGCTCCCCCCAGTGAATCACAACCATGCTGCAGGTGCACTGCATCCCATCAGGCAGGTCATTAAAGACAGCATCAGACAGCACTGGCCCAAGATCAACCTCCTGAGGAAGGCAGGACAATAGACCAATGGATAAACACACTGAATTCATAATCAAAAAAAATCCCAGAAGTTCAGTACCTGGTTCTTATTTTGCAAGTTGTTACAGTGCACTGGGTTGCTGGAGTTCACTACTTTTAGCCTCTGGAGCAGGTTCTCCACCAAAGTATCCCGGCCCTTCAGCTCAATGAACTGAAAGGCCGTCTTGCTCCTTATGCTAACAATGATGGGATTAGGGAGAAGGCTCGTGTCCTCCATCTTCTCTATACTGATTACCTTTTCCAGAAACATTACAGAAAACACATTATACACCACATCCACAGATATTCCAAAATGTACCAAAATGTACAAACACAGCATTCATTTATACACATACTTTAAACATGATTATTCATATTGGCTTTCCTTGATCAGACACATCCTACCACCTGAAGTTTATGGTCTCTTTAGAAGCTCAGAGGAGGCACCAAAAAGTATCCCAGCTGCCTTTTTTTTTCTTTTTTTAAAAGACTTTGAGGCCCACTTCTGGAGTGGACGGAGGGGAAAGAAAGAAAGGGGAGTGATGATTAAAACAAGATTTAGAAAACGATCAACTTGATCAAATTCTGGGGGGTGGAGGAGGAAATTTACTTTCACACTCCTGAGGACTGGGGAATTGTTTTGTTGTTTCTGATTAAGTACATAACAGTGTTCTCTTCTTGTTTTCTGTTTCTGTATCAGTGGAAGGTAAGTTGCTGCAGTTAGGGTATTTCAATGTTACCCTGTTATTAGTCGAGGATGAAAGGAAAGCTTTAATTAAATGATCATACAGCCTTGTATCCACAGCAGATCAGGCAGGCGTTTGCTGACGGCTTCCTCTCCTCTTCTACTCCCACCACCTTCCCATACATTCTCCGTCCCATTTAAATAAGTCTCTGATTTCATGGAAATGTCGCAGCTCGTCACTGCCTGCAGAACATCCCCCTTTTCTCTCTGCCCTACAGGTTTACAAAGTGTCCACAGGTTTGCTGGAGTTTGTCTATGGAGGGAGAGCTTCAACACTGCTAAGTGTTGATCCCAGGCAAGGATGCTTTCACATTGCTAGAAGGGTCCAAACTGAAGTCTCCATCAACATCAAGCTGGACGTATGCATTTGTGGAGCTGGGAGAGGAGCACTGTCCCAGTCTTGGACCAAGCAGACTCCGGTTTTGCAATGCCCTCTCCTGCTGCATTCCCTGTCCATACTTCACTTTGAGGATCATGTTGAGTCACCCCCATGTATTTTTAGGAACTCATGCCCTAATGAGTCCCAGAACAAGCTTTACAATGATCCTGTAAGCCCGATACATACAAGCATCCTATTTCTTTTCGTCAAACGATATTTTTCAGGTAAGTCAAGTGACAGTGGGTGCTTACAGCAGAAAAAGGCAGATAGGGACCCAAAATGAAACAAACAAACAACTCTACCTCTCTAAGTGGGATGATAACATTGCAGCAGCCATTTTCTTTGCTGGCAAAACAGATATAACTGTCTGAAGTATACATCCTTCCCGCTGTGTGACAGCGACTAAACGGCGTCCAGAGAGAACAGTCTATAACTTCATGCAGCTTCTCCTTCCTGGGCAATCTGAAGAAGGCCCGAAAGAATTCATTCTGCGCTCTGGCTTCAAGATCCCTTAAGAGAAAGCAGTAAGAGCGAATCACAAGACCCCGAAAGCCAGGGCATCAAGTGCAAAGTTCGTTTTCTTGTTAGCCTCACCAAGAGTGAGAGATACAGAGTAAAAGCACGGTGCACAGCAATCTTTGCTGCCTATGTGAACAGATCAATAAAAGACCGACTTTGAAATACAAAAAAGAATCATCACCATCAACACTTGCTTGTTTAACAATAAGATCAAAAGCACTACTGTAGTCACTAGGAAAGGAAAGGACACTAATTTAAATCAGCTGGTTTGTTGTTTGTTGGGTTTTTTTTTAATTATTATTTAAACATGCATTTTCTATGGCTGCTGTACCACTTTCCAGCCTCAAAGAGTTACAGGTTTCAGTGCCCAGGAGATAACTAAATTTTTCATCTGATGAACATACGTTGAGCAACGGAGATTAGTTTTATGTTCCTTGTTTCCCTTCCCAGTAGCATTACCAACATCACCCCAGGGATTTGCATCTGCACCCAAATGTAGTGCATTGGCTTGATGAGTACTTCCGAAGTGGTCAGTAACAGAAGAGTTAATGACAGTGGCATTTACATCACCTCGTCCTTGACTTGCAGAGGTATCGGCCTCTGAGAGCCCTCAGAACAGTTGCAAAACGCAAAACAGTTTCAGGTCGCTTAGAGACTCAGTCAGGAATAACAGCACCAGCGACATTCAGTTTTGGACTTGGCTTCCTTCCAGTCACCCGTCCACATTTATGTGGAGAGAAAAAGTTTAAATAAATGAAGCTTTCATTACTGAGCTATGGTTATACAGACTTGGCTTTAGGGATTTTTTTCTTCTCCTTTTTTAATGAAGAAGACTGCAGTAATTTAGAGAGCTATGCAATTACATTATAAACAGGCCATGGCTATTAGCTCACCAACAGCAGCTCCAGAAACATTAGGGCTTAAATTCTATCATTTTCTTTACTACCAGTAAATTTTTCCAAACATGATTCACCTTAGGGGAAAAAAAAAAAAAGGGCAAAAAGAAAAAAAAAAAAGCTTGACTTTGTTCCATTGAAAGAATTTAAAGCGTGGGCTGAAGCATAACAGGGAGTGGTACCTTGGTGCTGTAAATCCCCTCGCTGCTCCTTCCTTCACCCTCCTCTTCTGCAGACACCTTCCCCCTACCCCAGCCCTGCTGTTTATAAAATAAGTTGAGACAGATGAAGCCTCTGCTTCGGTAAGTAAATCAGTTGTTTGGGGTTTTTTTTTCCAGTTTAATCCATAGAGAAAACTAAAGCCATGTGAAACAGGGAGGAAGACAATGCAGAACAAACCGAGACCCGATAAGGGAGGATCCGTATCTGCGACGAACAGAAAAGACAGAATGCGCTCGACCAGTGTTCGTCTGCTGTTTCCTTCTCAAGCATTATCTTCCTTAATAATATTATCCAAGGAAAACAGACAAATAGTCTCCTGTTTTTCACAAAGAACAAAGAGAAACCCTCTTTGTGAAGGAAGACAAAAAGGTTGCTCCCGAGTTAAAGTTCCACAGTGAGAGCAACTCTGATAAGTGCCCGCAGTGATCTGCTATTGTGACAAAGCTGGATCAGGATATGCCTCTTAGTTAACTCACCACTAAAATATTTTCCATTTCTGCACAGCACAGATGAATGCCGCTGATAGCATCTGCAGTCAGGTCTGGGTAGAGCTGTGCTCTCCTGCTATTGTGCTGAGAAGGTAAGACCCTCCCTGCATCTACTCGGCTGTTAAAATTTCTATACCTTTACGTGAAAAGAGGCATTATACAGAAGAATGGAATCTCTGTTGAGGCAGAGGCTGTCTGTTTATTTAAGAGTTGACTTTCTAATGCTCCAAAATCTGCAGTTTCTGAGTTTTCAGGATTTTGCTGCATCTCTTGGGGCCGCAGGCTCCAGGCGTGGGGCCTTTCAGACAAGAAGCCACAGGCTTTTAAACTGAAGAATGACATTTCCCGCATCTGAAATTCACCAAGCGCTGCGTCCAACCCCCTCACCCTGTACCCGGGGAAGGCTGCCAGCCCCAACATCCCTGGAACCGCCCGTCCCCCCGTGACTCACGCCACGGGGTCACGCAGGGCCACTGCAGGGACCACACCGCAGCCAGGGCTGCCCAAGGCAAGTGCCGAAACAGGGGCCAGGCTGCCGGTGGGAAGGATCACGGAAAGAAAAATGGTAGCACGGGGATGAAATGCTGTCAGCACTTACCGCTGTGGGCTCAAATAAGAAGTTTTATTAGAAAGTGGAACACCATTAAAAGATTTCCTCTTAGGCTGGCAAATTCTAGGGCTTAAAGCAATTGCTTCCCTTCATAAATACAGCCAAATAAAATTAGAGCTGGTTAAAAAAACCCAAACCCTGTAACTCCAAAAAACCCACGAACTAAATTAGCTCCTAAAATAAGACAGGCAGTTGCTTAAGCATGATACAGCAAAGATGCAGCGACTGTGGGACCACATCACTAGATCCCACAACTTCCATTTTGAGTTTCACAATACCTCCAACGCTGAACAGAAATGCAACCTTTCTACCTGCAGCCCAATCTGTTTGAAATGTTCTCCTCTAACTTAACAATTTCCATGTTGGTTTGGTTTTTAAGCAAATGCAGTGTACCTAAGAAAAAAAAAGGAATGCTTTTGTTATGTAAAAATAATGTTTATTGAATGTTTACCCATGCATCAGAAGAATAAAAGGCGAGAAGATGCAATTGTCTTGTTCCCTACTTTTCAGAAAACTCAGCGATTCTTTCCAAGCGCAGTTCCCGACTTGCACATTATGGGATCCTGGCCTGCCTCCAACTCCAGCACTTCAAAGTGAACGGCAAGTCTGAACTGCGATAACTCCTTGTGTGTGACCCCTACGTTACCTTCCAAGAGTTTTAAATTAAAGGAAATAACACACAAGACTAACAAAATGCCTAAAAGTATCAGGACACTTAAAATTATGTCCTCACTGTCAAATGTTTTTCTCTGCTTTAAATGTAACAGAAGTCAACTTGGCAAGATTTTAGCTCTGCTGAGTCACTTGCTGCCTATCTAACATCTAAACAGACTGGCTGACCTCTTGCTTTTAGAGACCCATTACTAGACTCTTCTTGCTATTCAGACTCCAGAAAGTTACAGATTTTGGAAATAACACATCCAATGATACAGGTCTTGTTTATTGGAAGAACTGCTAAATTCGTGTGGCAAGAAATGCTTCTTGTAAGCAAGCCAGGAGAAGTTATCTGAGAAGAGCCAACATGGACTTGTCAGGACATACGTAAACTGAACATCATTCCTTTACATAACAGGAACACTGGACTTGTAGGTGAAGGATGGATGTTTTAGCCAGAATTTATGAAAGCCTTGATATTTCCTCACATGGAACAAATAAAACTGGATTGAAGTGAAAAACTCTTGTACCAAGCCAGTTGAAAAGCAGTACCCCAAAAAGCAGCCCTCAAAGGCTCCCTGTACCAAGAGGACCTCCTTGGGGGTCTGTCCTGGACTAGCTTCTGTTCAACATCTTCATCAGCAATCTGCACGATGGATCAAGAGATTGTTGTTTTTAAACCTGCAGATGACACAAGGCTGGTAGAGGCTAATGAGCAGAACAGGATCAGATTCAAGATTGATATTCATAAACTTAAGGGACGGTGTGGAAAAAAAGCATTACAGGTATTTTCAGCTGTACATCGTAAGCTGCACAAATGCAGCATGGATATCAACTCCACCAGCAGCCATTCAGCAAAAAGAAAAGACCAAGGGGTTACAGGGGATCACAAGTTGAACATGAGCCAACAGCCCCGCGCTCACAGGAGGAAGAGGAGCACCGTGCTGGGCTGCAGAAATGCACGGCCATCAAGACGCAGCACAGCAGTCCTGGAGTTGCTGCAGAGATGGTCACGCTGCTCCTGCCCTGGTCAGCACCAGCAAGGTGTCTGGGCAACCTGGTATCCCACCACCCTGCAGCCGCATGGGGTAAGTGATGAACGTCCAGAGAAGAGCGACCAGAAGGGCTAAAATCAGGACCAGTAAGAAAAACTTGGCTGAACTGGGGCAGTGCAGTTTAAAGAAGGAAAGAGAAACGAGATGCATACCAACCTCCAAATACACAAACGGTTGCTCTAAAGAAAGAGAGAACGTCTGATCTCTTCAATAGTACTGGGTAGGACAACAAGTAATAGACTCAAAAAGCAGCACGAAAGATTCAAGTTCGACTTCAGAAAGACTTTGCAATGATAGAACAGTGAAATACCGCTATGGACCCTGGTAGTTCCATTACTGGAAATCCTTAAAAACAGGTCAGGCAATCATCTGTCATTAGTGACACACAGAGATAATCCAAACTCTGCCTTCTGCAGGGCAGATGCAATGAAAGGAGGCTCTTTCTAGTCACATCTTCCTTGTTGCTCAAGGTTTACAGCGTTCTCAGATTCCCTCTCTGAAGGAATTAAGGCGGACTGAAATGACATTTACGATTCAAGATACTTCAAACAGTTTCTGTTCAGCTTAGATCAGTGTTAAAAACCTTCTTTGCCTTCATATGAAGCAAAGCCATCCTCATTGGCAATTCACAGTTAGACAGAAAAGAAACCGAGGTGGTTAGAGCCTGGAGAAACGTATCATACTTTTGAAACCTCGCTGACAGCAGCACTAAAGCTTTTAAATTGCGTGTTCTGCTCTGGCCAATTTCCTCACTACATTTGAGGAATGCAATGGATTCTTCCATCCTGAAGGAGATGGAAATAAGAAGTACAAGAAACCTATACCAGAGATTTTAGCGACCTTCCTATTAAAAACGAAAAAATAGTTACCATATGTTACAGTAAAGTTGTATGGCACATAAATATATCTGCAAGAAATGGCATTTGTAGTTATCAAACACCTCATCCTTACTTTGCTTTTTATGGCAATTAACTTAATTGCCATTAATCCCTTTGTAATCCATTGTTCCAAGCCCCACGCTCTCATTAAGCAGCACGGAAACTTGTACAGTAACTTGTTTGACTCTGGCCGTGATATAATTTGTGTGACAGACTGTGGGCCTAATCCCACAGCCTCTCTGAGTCCCATCCCTCCACTGCTCAGCAGAACGACCCCGAGAGCTTCAGGAATGGCAGCAAAGGTTCCTGGTTTTCAAAATGTACAATATACAGACCACGATGGCATTAAAAATGCATTTTTTAAAAATAAAGGTATTGAGACGAGTCTCTTGCAAAAGAAAGCCTAACAAACAAAAGCAATCTACGACGACTTCATTAATTTGACACAGCTGGAATAGCTCTAATGATGTGTGGATTATTGCTTTCATTTTGACAGATTACTATTTGCTTCCAAATCATGCATAAGAATTAACAAAGACAATTACGAGGGGGAAAATGTCAAGAGGAAAACAGTTGTTCTTGTAATACTACAAAGGCTTCAGGAAAAAAAGCAGCAATGAAAAGTTCACGCACCAAAAAAGTTCAACCCCCCCCAAAACATGTTCGCATTAAAAACCAGTTTATCCACTATTCAAACTACAGTCTTGCTTAATCACGTTACATCAAAGTGGTTGCTGAAGTGTGACAAAGGGCACCAGAAACAGCAACTTATCCAACCACTACCTAATTCGTGCAGAGGAAACGGGATTTTGGCATTTTCCATGTTTCCATGTTTTCCTTTCTGCCATCTCAAGTTACAGCACATCAGCACAGGTTAGAGAACACCTTGCCCAGGAACTCTCCAGTAAATGTATTTTTATCCTTCCTTCTCCTCTGCCCCCTCCAACTTTTTTTTTTTTTTTTTAAGTTGGAAGGAAGGAGAGGAAGAAAACAGTTTGAATATATGATATATGTACGGGACGGTTTCTGTTGCTTGTTTGCTAATACTTTTCAAAAATGCCACAAGGTACTTACAGGTTGATTACCTGAGAGCCTCCTTATTATAGCGTATTACTAAGCTTATACTTTTCTTTGCAACTGTAATTTTAGTTTCTTTGCAGTTTTCCATTCAGTTAGTACCCCTCATTCAAAGACTATTTTGGGAACTGACAATGATGCATTAAAAAATCAGTAGATGCCCAGAATATCTCCCCCCAGTTTTTTGTTACACCTCCTCTGGATTTACTGTCCTTGCTTCGTGCATCTAACTTTTCAGTCCAAAAGCGGGAGGAAGGTGGAATGGTAAAGCATGGGAGGGGGCTTAGATACAGCCTATCACTCAAAGCCATACCCTATGGTAGTCAAAGTACATATCCTACATTTCTTGGGCCAAAAGCCTACAATGTTAGCAACATCCAGTTGTAAACTGTAAAAACACTGTAAAAACAATGGTAGCTCTTGTGTTTAAAGGAACCCTGGCTATGAAAAAAAAGCCTGCAAAGATGTTTGTGGCTGCTCACCACTCTATCACCTCAAATTAATTCCTTGACGACATCATGGATGAAATCCTGGTGTCAGTGATTTTCCTTATGGTGAGTGCTTATGAAATTGCAGAGAAAGTGTGTTTTACTATTCATAATGGGATGAAACTTTGCAGAAGTGTTTAGCTGAGATGTATACCCAACACCACTGCAAAAATGCCTCCCAGAAACAAAAAACCAGCTACTGGACATGTCTCTATTTTTTGGGAAAGAATACCATGCATTCCTTACGTTTTAGCCAGGAAGCAACACCTGGGTCATTCCCTTCATACCTCTGGCAGAGGGAGAGGAAGGAAGAGCAGGAAAGAGTATGATTCAGGAGGGGATAAGCGCTCCACTCACACCCCATTCAGAAAAGAAGTATTTTAAACCAGCACCTTAACCCTGATGCCTCGGGCAAATTCCAGTTTGGGCTATTCCATCCTGCCCACCTAAAATTCCTCTGGGCAGTTTCCCTTGCCCATCCCCACAGCAGCAAACAAAACACAAAGTTGTGTGTTGTGCTACCAGCAGAGAAATAGTTATCAACCTTCCCCCTAAGAGCCCAATGCATTTCTGTAGTGGGAGAGGAATGCAGAGATGCATTTCGGGGACGCATGGGGTAGAGCTGACAATAGCGTATTAATCTGTTGCAACTGCCTGTGAGTTTTTTAAGTCCTGTAATTGCTTGCTAAGTCGGCTACGGCAATCACACTGGTGGGAAACTCCATGTTTCAGATACGATCAAAAGCAGTAATTTTACAGAACTGACAGCACTAGGAAAGCCTACACATTGCCAAAATTATGAAGAAAATAATGCTGCCCTTCCGGGGAGATGGAAAATAGCCCTTGCTGCAATCTACCCTTCTACAGGGAACGGGACTTTAAAAACAAATGAACAAAAAACCACAACGATGTTTAAGGGAAGTACATAAAATGGAAAAAAGTATCTGGCACACAAGTTAAAATGCACCTATTTGATACACCGTAGCACATTATAAAATCTCTTTTTTTGCCCAATCAAGTAAACCTTTGAAATCTTACCCAGCTAACAAAGCAAACCATGAAGCCCACCACTGAACCTCTGCTCACACAAAGGAGAACCACTTAACTTTTTACCTCTTGGTAATCTGAGTAGGATCCTGTAGGCCCGGGTCCAGTTCAAAGATCTCATTGTCCAGTAGCCTTCGGAGCGTCACATCTGCCAGCTGCTCCATGATCCTGAAAGCCTCGGCGATATTGAGGAACGTGGAGAAGTCACGCTCTTTATTTGGAGTGGTGACGCGCACCGTGTCGGTCATGAAGACGTTGGAGGTTCTTTCCAGCTTCTGGACCTCAACCCAAGGAATGATAAGTTTCACTGCCATCGGAGAAAAAAGCAAAAGTGGGTTGGAAACTCTGCCTACATTTTTCAGGTTTGGGAAACAAGCAAATTCAGAATGAAATGCAAACAACCGAAGAGGAAAGACACCCATTTTTACAAAGACCAAGCAAAAGCTGAAATACCTGTTATTACTCTACATTCATTCTCCCCCACTCCAAAAGACTGTCTTTTTCAGAATCTCTCCCTCAGAATTTTACCTACTTTCACAAGAAGTGCTGGACTGGGGAGTCCTGCCTTTGCAGAGCACCTGCCGTAAGCTGTGCTCCTTGCTCCTTCACAAGTCATTTCTGCAGCCTGCTTCATTACCACCAGAAGAAACGGTTCATTTCAAGAGTAGGAAGAATATAGGGAAAGGCTTTGTAATCTCCCAGAACTAAAACTGCAGGCAGGTGGAAACCCAATTACACGCACAGTACTTTAACTTTTAAAATACAGCTAACTCCCATACAAAAGCAAGCTTTTGCACATGGACATTTTTATAAAGTTTAAGTGTTACTATAAACAGGGTGTTCAAAAAAAAGCTGCCTAGGCTTTGGGATCTTCCCGTTTTGGTTACTTTTTACTTAAAAGGTGCACAGGCAAATCTTGTCCTAAACATTAACTGTATTCAGACCTGTTTACAGAAAAGAAAAAGTATAGGAAACTGTTCTCTGTACTTAAACCCTGCCAAATCATATAAATACAAATGGTAAACAGAATCAGCTTATTTTAGATAACCACTGCAGGATGTTACTTGCCTCTCTCATGTGAATCTCTGGGCAGAAATTAGGCTGGAAAGGACTTTAAAATAGATTAAATTTCAATTTAACAACTGTTGGAAGCTTCCCAGGATTCTCTGTGCCAATAACACCAGGACTACACCCCCTAACATCCCTAGCTGGTCTCCTGATGCCAATAAAGCAATAAAAAAGCAGTAATAAGAAACATTGTCATATATATATGACACTTATCCATCATCATTAATTACCTAAGGAGCTACCCTCAGCAAGTTCTCTGTAATACATGAACCACAGCTGTCAAGATTATTTGCAGATTACATTTTTTCTTACTTAAATAAAGCACAGCTGCGTCAACACATACAAAGTGTTGTGAACGGTCATAAAATCATCTGTATGGGCACCGCCAAGGGAAGAAAGATTAAATAGTGCCATAGCAATAGCACTATTGTTCATGCAGGTCGGAACCACACAGGCTCTACAGTGTTGGCTACAGAAACAGCACAGCAGACACAAAGGGCCCAAACTACTGATGAAAGGTACAGAGTCTTCAAAGTTTTAGAAAAAACACAAGTTTAATTAAAAATTGTGAAGAAACCTTGGCATGCCCTTTCAAGAAATCTGATGTTCTAAGCCTCTGAAATTCTGCAAATACTTCGAGGCTTAGATAAAAGGGGACTTGTCCTGGAAGAAATGTTCCATGGAGTTTATGCTCGCATAAACCGTAAGTTAATTTTATGAGAAGCTGAAAACAGGTTCCAATTCCAGGTTGTTTCAACATAAAATAAAACAAGGTGAAGGGGACAGTCTTGCCAGAAGCAGAAGACTTAACACTTTGCCTATAAAGAGATTTCAGTCTACAGTTTGGGGGAATTTTTATAGAGTTAAAACACATATAAGAACTATTTTGATTGCAACTCATATATTGTTTTTTTCCCCTGTGCTGTATTGAAGAGTGCAATATATGTGATTCCTTAGCAATATTTTCTAGACCAGATTTAACCAGATTTAAAAAAAAGACAATGAGTGACTTGTTCTACATATAATCAGCCTCAGCTTCTCCAACAATAACAAGCAGAACTATAATAAATCTGGATTATTCAGTGTAATACAAGTGTTTCATAAATGTGACAAAATACTAGCTTTGGAACAGAAGCAATCTGCTTTATCAGAATTGGGGTGGTAGGAAGCACTTCAACACATAATACTTCCCACCGAGCCAGAGAAGTTTTGTTGAACCAAAAGAAAATTCAGGTTTTTATTTCACATTTCCATGCAAATGCACGGGAACGCAAAAGTTATGCAACTACCTGCAACAGTGAATGAAGAGTGTATTTTCCATGGTCAAAATGAAAAGCTGCCAACATGTAGTTGTTTGGGGGTTTTTTGCATTTTCATAATGAATTATTATTAAAAGAGATGAGAAGTGATTTCTTCTTAAATAATACAGCATGATGTTGTACTTCCAGTATCATTTAACGATCTATGGTATTGCATAAACAAAACTTGGAGCAACATGAAGGATTTTTCTCTCTCCCTCCTCCTTTCCCCATTATCTATCATTAATAAGTATCATTTTTGCTTTGTGTGCTTTGGCAGACTAGGCATTTCAGATTTAATGAGAGAAAGCCTGCAATGATAGCAAGAAGAAATAATTGACAAGGATATTATTTGATACTAAACAGAAAATAAGGAAATTAAACAAGAATTCAGATACCTAGTATGTATCAAAAGACTCCATTTTAGTCTTCCCAGCAAAACTCAACTTCTGTTTTTATAACAAATAACAAACTTACCAACATTTTAAATCTAACTTGGCCACCTTTTGCACATACGACAAAATAATTGGCCTGAAATAATGTTAAGGGAAACAAGGACCTCTAAGCATGTCTTTGTATGTTTTAAGTCTTTGAATTACCAATTACTATCTTTCTTATCTTTACATTAAGGTACTTCATCTTTAAATCTACAGTTTTATTTGACTAGCCATCCCAATATTAAATCCAGACAGTAAATGGTGAAGTTTCCCTACTTATTATAACTGACAATTCTTGCCATATTTATTGCGGTATAGGTTTATATTACCGTCCTTGCTGAAGTTCCAGCAGGATAAACAGGACTTAAAATGTTATCAGTTCATGCACAATCTTACTAAACAGAGAAATGCTATAGAGTTTAAATGGCTACATTCTTTTTTACCATCTAATGTCTACTACATCCATTTTTACCTTCTAATATCTATAGTTTCTGGCTTTTCATCATCACACGACCCCTCCTCTGTAGAGGAAGACCATGACCAAAGTCTTACAACTTGCAGAACCATCTGAAGGTCTAAAAACCCTGGGACACACACTTCTTATGACCTTCCTGCACTGCTATTCAGAAACACAAAGAAATCCCTAAATTGCTGTTATTTGCCCTTAAAAACTCTGAATTTTCACCTGGTTCTCCAGGGCACAGCCCTGTTACGTTTCCTGGGCTATTTTCAGGCAGGCAGCTGGACTCCGGCATCCCTGGCCCCACCAGCCCTTGCCCTGCTGCCCGGCACTGTGCATCCCTGCCTGTGGGAGGGACCTGTCCTTACCCACCCTTTTTGGCACTAAAAGTCTCTATTTCAGAATCTGTAGGAGGTCTGTTACATTTTAAGGCTGCATCACCATGGCAAGAAAAAGAACCAGATCACAGCTGTGTCTGTATGCTCTTAATAGTCTCATTTTTATTACTGGATTCATACGAAGATATAAACATAAAGGCTGAAGAGAAAACTAAATTAAACAGGATCTTTCAGCTGAACAACAAAAAGCTCAGAAACTAAACTTCACAGGCGAACTAGGCTTTTCATAAAAATTCTAGCTATTCTTGCTTTTAAAAATAGGTATATTTATATCTCTCCCCAGCATTAGATTTCTTATGCATTTACACTTACATTCTTTGCCCAGGAAGAAGGAATAAAAACAGAGATGATTGATGCTCAAATAAAGCCAGCCTTGCCGAGGAACTTTTCCTTTCCAACAGCAACAGGAATAATAGGTGATCAACTTCTCGGCTTCAGGAAAATTAAATCTGGATTCAAATTTCACCAGGGCTTCTCGGAACTTCTCGGGGTCCTCCTCCTGCTCAGCAAGCTTGCTGCTCGTTTCCTCTGCAATCAGCGCCTGAGTCCATAACGAGATAATATATCAGGACACAGCTACAGCCTTCACACTCGAGCAAGTCGATACAAGCTACCCATTCAGATTTTAGTAATGCAACCCTTTCTTATGAAGAAATTCAAGTTTATTTGCAATTTTCACAAATGGAGAAATTTCTGTGGTGTTTGCATCTCTTTTACACTTTGGATGCTTCCAAAACAAGACTTTTGGGGCCTTTTTTTTTATTATAATTTTCTCAATGAGTCTGGCAGAACCATATATTTACAGTTTCACTACAGCTTATGATTGCTGTTACTTGGTGTATACAGAGCAAAGGTAGGGCAACAATTTTGTGTACTGACCAGTACTATTTTCCTATGAAAACGCAATGCAGTGAGATGTGTCAGTAACTTGTAACATGCTTGGAACCACTGAAAATATAGTTTCAAGAACATCTATGTAAATATAACTAAGTGTTGAGAATTTTAACAGCGGTATTACAACGAAGGAGTTAAGCATACATTGCACCATTCAGACAAATAATCTGCCTGTTACAGCACCTGGTATAATTTGCAATTACCAAGCAGTCCTAATATGCTAAAAGTCTACAGCAGAGGCGAGGGTCCAAAATCTGGACTTAACATTAACTAAGGAAACCTGAAGAATTTTAAGTATGTGCTGTGCTAGGTAACAGGCTGACACAGCGTTATCAAGAGAGATTAATTGTATTTGAGCCTTCAGTGCACTTAGGCAAAGTTGTTTTTTCAAGAAAGCAGGATAAAACCCAAGATTTACAGGATGATGACTTGCCTCTCCATTCCCTTCTTCCCCAAATTCAGAGCCCACTGAGCTCACAGCAGTGGGGTTGAAATTTGCCAGAAACATTACATTTCCACAAATTTTCCAGACCAAAAAAGTGGGTGTAGGGGGGAAAAGCACCTCCCTAAAACTCTTAGCAAGGAAAAGCCTGCAGCAGGACGTGAGGTACAGCACCTGAGGTGGTCACCAGCAGACCCGCGCCCCACCAGCCATCACCAAGCTCCTCTTGGAGCATGTATTTTAGTAGAAGCAGAGCTCAGGACGCCAGGCTTTCTAAGTTTTAGCGCACATGCCATTATAATTTTAAATCTGTTCTTCCGTCACCAAATACCCCTACTTTTAAAACTCCCTAGCTTTCCAAAAGGATGCTCATTTCGGCAACCCTGCGAACAGCCAGCAGCTTCACTGCAGCTCCTGGCCATGACTCCCACATCCTGCAAAGCCACCAGCAGTTTCTGTGCAGGACCCTTACGACAAGGTGACATTGCACAAGGGCTTGTCCCCTGTCCCTGCGTGGCAGCACTGTGGCTATCCTGACACCTCTGAGCCCCATTAACAGGGACAGGAGTATGGAAATGGGCAGAAACGGCTAGGAGAAACCAATGGGATAAAGCTAGGAAAAACACAGGAGATAGGAGGAGAAACACAGTGAGGAGGAAAAGCTGAGATATAGGAAGGGAAGATATTTAACATAATGTTTTGGAGAGGCGGATGCTAAAGAAAGCTCTGCTGCACACCACAGGGAAGAGAAGAACAGTGAAACTGGAAAGGGACGGGTGGGATCAAAGATTAAATTAGATACTTCAGTTCCAAGATGTTTCCAAGGAAACGTGAGTGGAGATGCACAAGTGCCGGCCACATCAGGTGCAAGCGCCACACAAAAACCCGATAAATAATGTTTAGATGGACAAAACCAAATATGAATGACAACAACTTCATGATATTATTTCTAATAAGCCACATGTATCAGGCAGGGAAGGGTGAAAGTAAGACAGTTTCCTTACCTTTACCTTCCCTTTGACAAAACTAACAATATCTTCTTTATTGTCAAACACAGACAAAGTATGGAGCAAGTTTTGTTCCAGCCATTCCCAGTGCTGGTTTATCTCCTCTGCAGTGGCACCTAGAAAAGCAAGGAGTAGTGTATTGAAACTGATCCTACAAAATAAGATTGAAAAGAAGAAAAAAAGTAATAAAATGCAGTATTTCATAAATTCATTCTGAGAAACTGAACTTTCAACCTCAAAATTCTTGGGAGCAAACAGGTCAAAAAGGTCTCATTCATAGCAGCATAGTTAGAGAAAAACAAACCCCTCATTGTTTTAGAGAATTAGTTTTAGTGCTTTTAGTTTTATCTTCTCAAACGTTCTCAGCCGGCAAATGCTGCATTAAAAGTCAAAGCAGAAAAACCAGCAAAACTTCATCCTGAGCTGCTAGACTGCAGCTTATTTTGACATGACATTCCTTAAGCGGCCACTGGAAACATTTCATTTACGTCCTGTTCCCAAAAGTCCCTGATCTTCCTTTCTCCCTCCCTCCGTATGCACACGCATACGCGCACACCCCCACCCCCCACATGCACACATGGTCCTAATTGGCGTCCTATTTGAAAAGCTCTCTATAATAAATACCTAAAAATAAAGGAGTTTGGTTCAGCAACACCTAAAAGGTCAACAAGAGCACATTTCTGCAGTCTGGGGAAGAAATAGAGTGAACAGAACATCTTTGACAAATAAAGGCTTTCAAATCATTAAGGTTTTCTTATTTAAGGACTTATTTAAGGGTTTTGCTGTTGTTGTTTTAAATGTAATGTGTTCACACTAACTCCAGCAATAATATTTCAGTCACCACCTATTTGCTTTGGCTGTTTCTGCCTGAAACTGAACTCGCTGCATCACACGATGACAGAAAAGTCCGAGCAAGATGGGTAACATAGAGGGCAATCGGCAAAATCTGGCCCCTCCAGCTCTCACCGGTCAGTGATTAAATGTTACAGGTAAAAAAGCAAAGGCAGCAAAACTTGCTTTTTCTAATGCCTTGCTAGTGGATGAAGGGAAGAGTAGTTGGATGTAAAAGACATGCAAACCACAGACGAATGTAATTATAAAATGAATCTCAAATAGAAGACCCATTATCTCAAAATCTGATTTGTGTGTACATTAGAGATGCATCATGTTGCCTCACAACAAAAAAATGATAAATTTAGCTAAGGATTTTCCACTTTCCTCTGCTCTGTTTTCCATGCAGAATGCCAACTGGCAGGGAAACTTTCCAAGCTTTAATTTCCTTGACAGGAAGGTCTTGAGATAGAACTTTGTAAATATCATTCATCAAGGTTAAATAAATAAAAAAAAATTATGAAAGAAGAGACACTTAAATGCCCTTTAGGTAAAGAAAACAAACTATAGCAATGGTTAAGAACACTAGAAATACAGTCATTTGATACTGAAATGGCTGCGCAAAGCAAATACTGACTTGAATTTTTATTTCTGAGCAACCTGAAAGACACCAACCGTTCGGGAGAGCTGGTGGGCTGCCTCTTGTGAAATAAGCCTTGAGCAAGACGCCTTTCACAGCAGCACCCACACTGCTCAGACTGCTTTGAGCCTGGGCTCTAGCAGTGGCTATCTCCCATGGGGGCTACTGCAATTCTTTCCTGCCTGCCTTTAGGTATCTCCAGGGATTCTGTTCAAACACTGAAAGATCTCTTTGCCCCTTTGATTTGGTCAGCTTTTCAGGTCCCTTCTTTATTTCTAATTTCCATTTCATGGGTTAAAGTTGTCCTGTGATTTCACCCAAGCATTGCCAATCTCTTCCTTATTCCTCTTCCTGTGCTTCACGCAGCATTTTATTCCACCTTTTATCCACCTTCTTCATGTGCCCGTGCCAAATGCATATTTAGTTTAACCACAGCCTCACTCCCCATAATCTCTTCTTTAAACCCACTTCTCACCAATCCCTTTGCTCTCCCTCTCCCAAATGCTACTTCACTTAACTGGGACTTGGGTTTTACCCACAAGCCTTCTGAAAGGAAAATCCTACGTGGATCTACCCCAAGGCACGAGGTTAAGGTTTGGGTTTTTCTTCTACTGGTATAACATGATTAACCATCGGGATTAAAACACCTCTGCCAGAACAGCTGTGCTGGGCAGAGATCAGAATTCCTAGCAGCCCTTGGAGATTTGCAAAAGTCTGTAACACAGATATGATCCTCAAACATATATTATCATTTAAGCCTACAGCTCCTGGAACAGAAGACTGCCAACATACCATTGAAAAATGTCATTTTAATTAACTGCCTAATGACATGATGGCTATCCCTAATTAAGTTACACCAGGAGACTGGAAGGAGCTCCTGGAACTGCTCCTTCTCCTTGCCATAGAGCAGGAACCTTAATTTGACTTGCTGTTCCTTCCAAATCCAGTAACAGAACTCTTAATGTCGTGTTTGCGCAAAGCACCTCGCTCAGACAGGGCAGAGCCGGGCGAGCAGCGACGGCCGCTTCTGCCCGGGGAACGTCCTCCAGCTTTCTAAGCAAAGGGTCGAGTGATGCTGTTCCTCTGACTCCTACTGCCAGCGCCAGCTCTCCCTGGACACGCACGTCAGGGTTTTGCAGCAGAGATATTATTCAGAAACAGCTTCTGCTACCACGGTTCTTCATTTCTGTGCGGCTCTGGCAACCGCGTGTCTCTTACCCTCGCAGCATACAAAACAGAGCTCCTCTGCTTTCCACTCTGTTGCTATAAATCTCATTTTCTCAGAGCTGAGCATCCGTTCAGAAAAGCCAAAGAGAATTTTAGAAAACATTAATCAATTAAGTTTATCTCAGCAAAATCCTTAACCGTTCCAACCAAGCAAGTTTTTGATTTGTACTTCCTTTAACATAAAAAAAAAAGCGCCAATTGTGGGCACTAAGAGCGTGGCTAGGGCAAGGATCAGCCCCAGAAAGGAATATTACATATATTCAAATGATCAAGAAGCCCATAACAGCAAAACTGAGCTTGCTTTTCCAGTGAAAGCTACCTGGCTTCATTAGAGGACTATAACAGCATGAAGCTCTTAAATTTCTCCATGAGATGGCATTATTTAAATATAAAAAGGAGGGGGGTAGGGATATAAAGCACAGAGCAATTGCAAAATGAAGAAAACCTAGCCACAATAAAACCTGCACAAATAGACTTTATGCAAGCTTCTTCACATAGACCTGGCACAGGGAAAAATGCCCAGTATTAATGGGGAACATGCAGAGGGATCTCTGCTGAGCCAAGGAAGAAATACTGAATGAGCTTGTACAGAGGAAGGGCGTGAATATATAGACTGCCCCTTCCATTTAAAGGACTACTATATCAAACACTGTCAACAACATGTCAACAGTTAAATCAGCTATTTCATGCCTTGATCCGTATAAGGAAAGAATAGAATAGAATAGAATAGAATAGAATAGAATAGAATAGAATAGAATAGAATAGAATAGAATAGAATAGAATAGAATAGAATAGAATAGGATAGGATAATTTTCAGTTGGAAGGGACTTACAAGGATCACCCCATCCAACTGCCTGACCACTTCAGGGCTGACCAAAAGGTAAAGCACGGTATTAAGGGCATTGTCCAAATGCCTCTTAAACACTCACAGGTTTTGGGCATCAACCACCGCTCTAAGAAGCCCGTTCCAGTGTTTGACCACCCTCTCAGTAAAGGAATGCTTCCTAATGTCCAGTCTAAACCTGCTCCGGCACAGCTTGGAACCATTCCCAAAGGAAAACCTGCTGTAAATTTCAATGCTAGGATTTTATAGACTGGAGCAGAAGAGATGAGAACAGCCCTGCAGACTGGCCAAGCAAGAGCAGGATGAATGGAACAAGCGCATTCAGATGGCCTTATTGTGCCATGGCAAGGCTGCTGCACTTCACAGCGATATCACTTTCCTGAAGACGAGCTCCACCTTCAGAAGTTGCAGAAATACTGCAAAAGGGACCAGTGCACAACAGACCAGGCAATTAGACACTCCCCCCTGACAACTTTACCTTCCAAATCATGTAGCACCTTCCAAATGTTCCAGTTATATTTCATTAAAACCAAGTGTGGTAAGACATTTCATAGGAAGCAAGCGAAAGGCTAGACTGGTAAAAGCCTAGACTAAGTACCTTCTTGCTATAAGGAACTGTTACTACTGTAGGAGAAGATACGCATATGAACAGAACCACAGTACTATGCAAGAGAAAGAAAATTAATGCAAAACATCCTCAACTAAACAAGCTTTCTATAGAAACTTAATGTTCTTAGTTAACACTTTCTCATAATTCCTGTCTGGGATTTTAACCAGAGGTTAATTTGGTTGTTAAACAAGCTATAGGCAATAGCTTTCCACACACACGCTACTAGCTGGGGTTACCTTGAGCTTCTTGGACATGCAGACACTGACCATGCTCAGAATCGGTTTGGGGTTTTTTGTCTGTGACTCACCAATAGCTACGGCCCAGTAAACTTCCGATCCGTTCAATAACTCACCACATGCAATGGCAGAGTAAACCTGTGAGCCTGGAACTTGGAGTAAAATTCGAAACGGAGCGACACGTGCATTAGAGTCTAACACGGCATCCAGGGCACCAACCAAGCGACCTGCAAAGAAAAAGGGAGGAAAAGAGAATTAGAGCCAACTTTCACTTCTGTAGCCTGCAAGTCTTTTCACATTTAAAGCTGTAAAATTAAAATAGAAAATGTAGTGATAACAATTCTTCCACCATTTTATGCTGCAATTTACAGATGCTCAAAATGCAAAAGGCAAACCAGACTGGAAGATCAAAGGCTTATTGAGTTCTTTGCATTTCCGGTTTTGCCTCATATATATGTATATAATCACAGAATTGAAGTGGAAAGACCTGAGGGCACCTTGCGAAGTTACCGTTCCAGCCCCGCTCTGAAGCTGGATAAATACACCTATGCCATAAGTGGTGTTTGTCTAACCTGCTCTTCAAAACCTCCCACAACCAAGATGCAACAACTTCCCCGGCTACCCTCTTCCGCTACTTTCATTAAGTATTCTTACAGAAAAAAAACCCCAAACAAACAAGCCAACCACCACAATCCTAAACTTTCTTACTGGAAATTAATCCTGCTTCCCCGAACACAGAGAGTAATTGGCCACAGGTATTTCTGATGTTAATGTCTGACATACTGAAAAAGTATCATCGTAGTTGCCCACCTTTTAATGATTTCTCTTTTTCTAAAGAAACCACAATGGCCTCATCTCATCCTTATGGCTCATACTTTCCAAACAGTTTTCAAACATTGTTCTTGAGCTTAAACCGGAATCTCTCCAGCCAATCTTTAAGCGTGACACTCCAAAGTGGACATGATGCTCACTACCAGTAAGGTCTCAGCCGTAAGAAGAGTGGAAAATCACCTCCTGTATCTTGTGTACACACCACCATATCCAAGAAGTCTTGCAGCAGTATCCCACTGTAAACTGGCACCTGACATAAATACAGGCAAACTCGTTCTGGAGAGCTGGAGCAGTTGCTGCCCCCAAAAAAGACTTTTCCAGCCTGGAGGCCAGCTGGAGCTCCTGGCCTTTCCCGTTACCTCACCTCAGCAGGCAGAACCAAGCTATGCGTGAAAACGTTATTCAAATGCCATGATTTGCAAGCTGGCTTGTTAAAGTAACTCAGAATTGGTTTATGTCACCTACAAATATCAATTCCGCAGTAGCCGTATATCCAGTTCCCCTATACTATATGTCCTGCAGAGACACAACCTCCTGTGGAGAGGGATGGCAGACAGCGAGGAAAGGCTGTATTGTGTTCCCTTAAGCCACTGGAGTATCTAGGAAGTTTTCTGCAATACATTTTCCCTTTGGATATTTAATTTTTCCAACCTGTTGCATTTTTATTCCTTCATCATTAACCCAACATAAAAGGAACTATTCTCGGCCTCCAAAAGTTTTTCCAGCCCTTGGCACCCCATGCAGTTTTTATAATTGCATTCTCCAGTCCATCACTTAAGTGATTAATGGAAACAATTAAATGAGACCTACAAAGTCCTCATCTGAAATGCCTTCTCACTTGGACAACAAACCACGGCTAATTAATTTGAGTACAGCACAACAAAGCAGCAGTGTAACCACTTTCTGGTCTAGGAGGTGTAAGAATCTCACATGGAACAGCATCAAAAACCTTCCGAGAGTGAAGAAAATTACATCAAGTATTTCCTCCTTGCATTCACACACACAGTTGATGATGCTTTCAAAGCCAAGCAGAAGCTGGACACAGTATGTTTTACAACTGTATGGTGAGATACTATTCGGCACCAGTTTGCTTCTCAGCTAAACACATGTCGAGGTATTACACCCATCTGCTTAAAATGGAGACCTGAATTTGGAGACCAATACTATGTATAATGTCAGAAAATGCTAACTGCTCTCCTGCAACTGCAAGAAAAAGACACAAAAATTCATCCAAGTAGAAAATGCAGCAAATTATCTGTGCTCACAGAAAACAGAGAACCAACTTCAGTGTGCAATCTTCAAAAGAGTGGATTAAAGTCACTAAGATAGCATCAAATGATGCAGGGAACAAAAGCAGGGTTTAACTTTCAAATTTCAAAAGACTTGAGACATTACAAGAAAGAAGAAACTTATGAAGTGCTATGCATGTTTTCGCCTGATGATAGATCTAAGAGAAAGATTTCTTTTTCATTTCACTGAAGTCATGGAAAAAAGTCAACTAATAGTAAGTGCTACCAAAATCCCAGGAGAACGCTTAATAAACATCTGATTTGTGAAATACTTTTCTTTCAGATATCATTAAAAAAATGCATGAAAGCACAGAAGTAGCTGCAAAATTTTGGTTTTACTTCTTAGCCTGTGCGAACTTAATTCCTTTTTCTGTTCCTGAATAACTGACCAGAAAAACCAATTCCTCTTCTCACTGTTTACTTCTGCTTACAATTTCCATTTTGCTTACCAACTATTAAAAAGAAAAAGTTTCCTCCTTCAACTGCCCAGAGAAAAGATCACCTCCCTCGTCTAAACTTCCCATGGCTAAAATATTAACTAAGGAACAACCCAGAGGAGCCAGAACTAAGAATCAAAGAGAAGGAAAAAAAAAGAGCCTGGGCATCTTGTCCGCTGCCAGAGGGGCTTGCGGTGGGGTTGCTCCAGAAGGGACAATAAGGACAGGGGATGAAATAAAAGCGAGTACCGCTAAAGCCAGGGCTGCCAAACACAGAGCAGTCAGCCTTGTTCGGCAGGGCTCAGGGCTGTGGTTTAGCACCTGCACTTCAGCTGCACGCAAAGTCGATGCTTCAGTGCCAAAAACCAAAGGAGATGCTGACAGAGGCAGAGAGGGGAAAAAAGGGAATTACTAAGAGAGTAACCCCAAACGAGTATGAGAGTTGCCTCACACTCATTTGGGGTAACTTTCGAATCATAACACTTGTGTGACACTTCCCACTGAAGTAGTGAAAAATAAACAACCTAAAAACCTGTGAACAAACAAACAAACAAGAAACTTTACACAGTACACTGATTTTGAAACATGCTTTGAAAAATACCTAGCTTGCAAGCAAGCACCTTTCTAATAAAATGCCCTAAAAGCTTGTTCCACGGAAGGTGCTCTTATAAAATAGGGTCTGTTTACAAATAAAAGGGTCTCTGGCTCTCAGGTTCGTATAAATTATATAAAAGGTCTCTTGCTCGCATATTGATGCACTAGCATGCCTTCAGTTAGGACGCAGCAGACCTCTTCTCTATCACAGGCAACAGTGAAACCATTTATACCTACAGGACAGTCAAAAATTAAAAGGAAACAGAAGCAGAGGGGGAAAGAGAGAACTGCTACACTGTTTTCCTTCCCAAAATCCCTACCATTTTGTGGTGGTTTTTTGTTTTTTGGTTTTTTTTTACTCTATGTGGGACAAGATTTTGGGGGGGAACTTAAAATTCAGAGTACCTCTTTCCCTTTAACAAGCCACTCCACCAACTTCTCATCTGCTTTTTGACCTCCCAAGACGCAGAAGTATTTCGGGAAGGCAGTTAACTGTACAGTAAGTGCACTAAGGCAAGTTGCAGACAGGTTTGCAAAGCCTTCTGCTAAATACCACTGACAGAACATGGCAGGTTCTTCAAAAGGTACATGTTTCCTCACGCAGAAAGAATATTTCCAGGCTAAAATTCGCGTGCAAGTTTCAGGTGTAATGTATACTCCTGACAAATATGGAGTAGAGAACAGAAGAAGTGGAAAAGGACACAATTCTACTGAAATTATATGCTTCTCCTCAATAAATCTGGTCACTTTAGCTGTAAGGTGGACTTCAGGTAGAGGGAACATCTATCTATATTTTTTTCAGAACTAAGTCTATAAAACAAATGTGGAAAACTCACTACAAATTCCACACCTTACTCGGTAGTTTTTATTTCACTGAAACATCTACTTTGGTGCATATTTTATTGCCTCAATACTCGAAATTGGAATATCTCAAAGTAAAACAAGAGTGCCTTACCTCTAACTGCAAATGGATTTTTCTCAAATGTACAACTGTATTACAGATACAAATAAAATCAAGTATAAAAACTACCAAGGAACCACTACAAATTCTGGAACAGGTAAGAACTGTCTCCCTTTTACAGAGGTCAATCTGTAACCAAATGGGATGCAAACAGGACATCGCACACAATGAATTTGTTGAGCATTTCTTCACAGAAAAAAAAAAAAAAAGTCAGAGATATTTTATAACGACGGGTTCTCAAATGAACTATCACAAATGCACCGCTCTTCATCTTTAAAGACATGGGTCCTTATACGCCCCCAGAAAGATAAAAGATCCCATTACAAGTTATCCTGCATCGTGTTCATAACTAATCTGGAAAAAGAAACATGTTTACAGTAAGTTAATCTAACACCAATTTCTACTAAACATACCGTATCTTTCAAACTAAAGAATGCAGGCTCCTTTCCCGGATCAGTGTTAATTATCCACATGGTATTTTAAAAATTCTTTTAAACTTCTGAGACACTGGACAGCAGATGATTAAAGCTGAACTCAAATTAAAAACTGGAACTAAAAAACTAGCTATTATTTCCATCTTTTAGGACAATACTCAAGAGAAAATCCAAGGCAGTAACAATTATGCCTGGCTCAACAGCACACAAATTAAGGCACCCTCTACATAGAGCAAGACGATTTCTGCTTACCTCCATCATATTTTAAAGGCCTTAAAGGGAAATTTTTCAGAACTCATCAAATACCTTCCCATAAATGGGGTGGTCACTTCAACAGCTAAACCATGCTGCAAGGCAGAGGGACTTGGACTGATCGCTTAGGAGCCTGGAACCAATAAATTAATAAAATCCTCAAAAAATAAAAGGGCAAAAGGGCAAAGCTGTTATTGCTTTTTTTTTTTTTTGGGGGGGGGGGGGAGGCGGGGGAAGCAGAGTTAAATCTAAGGCTAAGTGACAAGGAAGCCTGCAGTACCACAATACTAAGCAACGTTACCCTTATGGCTTTACTTTGTTTTTAAATAAGACTCTGGTCCCCACCACCAGGTTCTTTTGTGTAACACAAACTCATATACTCATTACAAAGCGGAGAATGAAGGTCAGTGTAGTTCAAAGAAGCAATAACATGTGGTATCTGCAATGATTTGATAAGAAATTCTGATGGCACTTTTGAAACTTGGGAAGCAGCCGGCCAAATGGGCACAAGGAGCCACCTCGGCCCACCCATATGCCACAGCCCTGAACCTCCCAAATCAAGCGTTTACAACCCCTCTCCCAAAACCAAAGGGGTCACACAGAAGACAGAGCCCAGCCTGTGTCTCCAGCATCCTGGGGAACAGCTTTAGCCACTGTACAAGCAAACCGACTACTGCAGAAGCTTGAAGCAGAGAGAAAACCACCTTTCTACTTCTCCTTGGTCTACTCGAAAAAACAAGACTTGAGGTTTCCATTGCACTTGAGACCAGCACAGCTGGACAGGGGTGGAACAAGGCCTGCCTTAAGAATATCTGCCAAATCATAGAATCATAGAATGGTTTGGGTTGGAAGGGACCTTCAAAGATCATCTAGTTCAGCCCCCCTGCCATGGGCAGGGACACCTTCCGCTAGATCAGGTTGCTCAAAGCCCCATCCAGCCTGGTCTTGAACACTTCCAGCGATGGGGTATCCACAACTTCTCTGGGCAACCTGTTCCAGTGCCTCACCACCCTCACAGTAAAGAATTTCTTCCTAATACCTAATCTAAATCTATCCTCTTTCAGTTTAAAACCATTATGCCTCATTCTATCGCTACCTGTCTGATAAAGAGTCCCTCTCCATCTTTCCTGTAGGCCCCCTTCAGATACTGGAAGGCTGCTATAAGGTCTCCCTGGAGCCTTCTCTTCTCCAGGCTGAACAACCCCAACTCTCTCAGCCTGTCTTCATAGGAGAGGTGCTCCCCTTCCGAGAAACAGGCAGAGGACCACCACAGTACCTGGACCCAAACCAGTTTGCCAAGATGCCCACCCCCTCCAAAGCTGAGGCTGCTCTCGGCCGCAGGCACCTGGCACTTTTGAAGGTCAGAAAAGTGGTGGCACCACGCGGTCTCTAAGGTCTGCAGGGACTGCTCAGTGGCTGCTCTGCAGGGCTGTGCAGAAGGACAGTTGGTGGCTACGCTCACCTGTATCATGCCAAAGCTCTGTTTTAAATACTCAAACCATTTTTTTCAAAGGTTATTTTTATAAGACAAAACCACCAAATTGAGGGATTTATGATTGCAACCACAGCCCAGCATCCTGCCAGGCTCCAGCACAAAGCCACAAGGCGTAAAGCACGCCTCGGAACTCATCCTCGGCAGCTCACTCCTGCTTTTCACCGCTGCTCGCTACTTCTGCTCCTCCATCAGAAAGCTGGGGGCTGAAAGAAAAACAAGCCTGGGAAGCAAAAGCAGCAGTCTGACAAAACCAATGCTTTACCCAAAAGGAGAAAGCTCTTCCCAGGAAGTGGAAGGAGCTAAGAGTACAGGTTGCTTCCCAGAGGATGCAATTTGGCAACGAGAGTTAATAGCTGCAAGAGGCACTCTAAGCTGTGAATTGGGAGAAGAGAGCAAATCAAACCATTCAGATGATCATAAAAATAAAGTTGGGGTTTTTTTAGGACAGTGAAATTGAACTAACAGCTTCAATAAAGCAGAATTAATCTCTGCTCTTTCAGGCAGAGAAGCACTCCAAACCCTGGATCCTAATTACACATCTTCACATAGTTTCCTCCATCTTGCAACGATTTGCAAACAATTAGAGTCTTACAATAGCCATGGCGGTAGCAATTAGCTGCGCTAGAGGAGATGAGCAATCTGGCTGAATGAGCAGCCCACCACCGGGCAGCAGAACACAGGGAAGGACACGTGGATGTCCCCGGCCCCCCACCGTCCCTGTGCTCCAGCTGCAGCAGAAAGGCAGTTTTCACATCAACCTGGACAACCTCAGCTTGCCAAAAGGGCACTCCAAAGAGCAGATGTTGCTCGCCCGGCTCGGTGCAGCATCTTTGAAGCTCTCCGTAGCAGCAATGTCCCTGCTGAGAGAGGGACGGGGGGTTATGAAGCTGGCTCCCACGTGGCCTTAACAACCTCACCGCCTAGAAGCCTTAACTGCAACCCGAGGTGAGACCTGGAGCTGAGATGCACTGAGGACCACCTCGGCCCTGTCTTCATCCTCACCTCCCAGAGCCCAGCTGGAGAGCACCACTCATCCTGCAGGCACTGGGTGTTACGGGCTAGCGTGGAGGCTTTTGAGCTGCACCAAGGTAGGATACAGCCCAGGACACTGAGCATGAAGCTACTGCTGGCCAGTGGTGGCCCCCAGCATAAACATTTGGGGACATCTCTAGGAATTTCATACCAACTTGATTTGATTTCTCTAAATGTTCAAAATTCAGACATTTAACAGGTTGTTACTTTCACTCAGGGCTCCCTAAAATCCATGTTTTTGCTGCATAAGAGTACCATCAGTTATGCAAGGCCACTAACGACAGGGGCTCAATGTCTTGGCTTTACACCAGCCCCACTGTCTTTGCTGAATTCTGCAAAATTATATAAACAGGTTTTGATACAATATAGCACCCATGACAGTGTATTTCTTATTAGGCTTCCCCCACCAAAAAATAAGTTGCAGAACTTATTTGGGCAAGTACATAAGAAAAAGGATGAAGGAGGACTCCTCCAAGGGCTGTAGGAGGGCTGTGTTTCCTTTGTAATGATAAGGGCTCACCACACTTGAAGATTATCACGGACAACATTAGATTTCAGCGTAAAGACCTAATGTTCCAAGCATTTATTCAGCCGGGGAAATATCAACATTCAAGCCCTTACATTACTTCCAACACAGGCTTTGCCAGATCAAATACTGCCACTAGGTAAATTGGGTTTTGTTGTCGGTTTGGTTTTGTTTTTTTTTTTTTCCAATCTGGTGCACAGAAACGAATTGAAACAAATTGTTTAATTGTTATTCCTCGGTTCCAGCGCTGCGGGGTGGCTGGACATGAGAAACGAGGGGAGTTTGGGCATTTCACTCTGAAGGTCGGTATCTCCTGTGACTCCCGTATCCCTGGGCATGATGTCGAGATCTTGCTCCAGCATCAGACCACCACATGGGGAGGGAAAGACCACACTAGGGAAAGTGGAGCAACCTGAACCATGCCCCCAATCTCATGGGGTGGCAGAAACGGTGCTGCAGCCCTGGAATACCGGTTACTTCTCCTTGTCCCCACGGGCTGTTTCCCCAGGCGGGCATGCTGCCGTGGCAGGGCTCTCTGCTTATCTCAGTCCTCTGCCATCAGCCCCGGTCAGGCCAAGCCTATTTTTATAGCCCCGAAGGCCAAAGAGCCAAATGCTTCAATTCTCACATTACAAGTGAAAATACCTGAAACCACTTTCTACCTGAAAACAGATGAGAAGGTGGGACGCTAGCTGCTGCTGCAGTCCCATAAATTACCCAGACACGGGGCACTACTTGAGGCAACATAAAAAGTCTCTCTCATCTTTGGTGGGTGCTGTAAATAATGCTGAAGAGACCAATCTAGCATTATTTAAACCCTGCCACCACAGACATGCTTAATCATGCTTAAATTTCTAAGAAGTTGTTTACAACGCAGGTGGTGAGACACTGGAACAGGTTGCCCAGGGAAGCTGTGGATGCCCCATCCCTGGAGGTGTTCAAGGCCAGGCTGGATGGGGCTTTGAGCAACCTGGTCTAGCGGAAGGTGTTCCTGCCCATGGCAGGAGGGTTGGACTAGATTATCTTTAAAGGTCCCTTCCAACCCAAACCATGCTGTGATTTTCCTACCTTTTTGTGTGCTGTTTGGCCTCCACAACACGAAAATAAAAAGCCATCGTAGCTGTTCACTGGATTAGTTTTGCACAAGCTGGTGGCCATCTCAAAGCAGACACAACCCAGACCGCTCTCTCCATGCAGAGGTACATCCTCGCCTTTAATATCAGTATTTAACACAACACCAGCATTTCAACACAAGCACCTGCATCTCCACTCTGCCTTCGGAGCAGGGAAGCCACCCCAGAACGGCAAGCAGAGGGAGGCTGAGCAGCACGCACAGTCCGGGAGGCTCGGGGGTCAGGAATCGGGGTGCCCGGCTTTGCAGGCAGGAGCCTGGCCCTCCCGCTTCTATCCCTCCTCCCAGCTTCATGCCTCCCGGTCAAACGCTCTGACGGAGACACCACCCTCTTGGGAAACAGCTTATAAGCAGGCATTCTCCTTAAAAAATGTTACAGTAAAATAAGGAGGGGAAAAAAAAAAAGAGGGGAGGGGGGGAAAACCTGCCTATCTGAATTCCAGCTTTGGGCAAGGCTAGATAACATTTTGACAGGAGTCCAAGCTTTCAGTAAAGTATTTGGATTTCCCCCTCTCTTTGTGCAGGGCTTCAGAGCGAGCTCTTAAGAAAACAAAATCACAGACAGTGAGCACTACCAATATCCTTTATTAACATCATTATTGTGGCATCTTCCTCTCATCAATCTGCTGCATTTAAAATAAAAGCTTTTTTTTTTGCTTTTTTTTTTTCTAATTAGAGCTCAGATTGAGCCTTTATCTATCAGTAACTTGTTTTGGTATCTTGGACGTATTTTAAGATGAAAAGGCAAGCTGTTTTCTTGAAGACTGTATTGGGACAGATCTTTTAACATGCTTCTCATTTTGATTTTCACCCCTCCAAAAGGTAAAGAAGTTTACGGGGATAGCCATTTGCATTCTCTATTAAAAATCCAAGTCCTCACCATATTTTTGACCCTCTCCCGCTACAGTGTAATGAGCGGGGGCAATCTATATAGATTCCCCATCTGAGTAGTGGGAACCCTCAACCTCTGCAGTCCCCTCGCTGCCTTTCTCTGAAACAGACTCTGTTATTTACCCAGACCTTGGAAGACACACAGGGCTACTAAAAGGTGATGTATTTACAATGATTACAGTACTGTTTAGCCTGGAAAGCATGAAAGAACAGCAAAAGATCTTTTGTTTTTTAATTTCCAGAAAAGGGACATAGAGTTTATCACCAGCCATTTTTCTGTACACGTTAAAAAATTAAAATCCAGGCAAGGGGAAAATAAGGAAGAGAACTCTTATCATTTAACTAGTCAGAGCTCCATTCACAACCAAGAGGTGCTCTATATATCCATTCGAAAGCTATCACCCTGCAAGAATTTTATTTAAATGAAAACATAAAATCCTAAGATGGGGGTTTACTTCATTTGCTGGCACATAGCTCAAGGAAGTGTATTTATCATGCCTACCACATTTATTTTTATTAAGGGAATAATAAGGTTCAGATTCATATACAGAAGATGCTTCTTTTTGCCAGTGTATTTTCTTATATTTAAAGTTGTGAACCGTAAAGGTTTATATGAGCTGAAGGAGAAATTAATTTATTTTTAAAATGTTCATCCTCTGCGAGTTGCAAATGATGTAAGACCACATCCAGCTTGGAAAGCACCACGAGCTGCAAATGGAGGCTGGAAGAATAGTAGGGGGAAATATCATAACTAAATTAAAAACACAGGTAAAACAGGAACAAAACATAATCTTTTATTGATCTACTTCAAGCAAGGTGTAAAGGAAGCACCGTATCTCAAAAAGTAAAGACAAAAAGCTGCTTGAAACAAGAGTTCATTTTAAAGTTTTATTTAACCTTATTTGTAAAAGGGAAAATTCACAAGGATTTAAAAGAATCCTAAGTGGGTTTTTTGTATATTAAGAGTGTAAAATGTGAAGCACTGTGTAAACAGCAACTGCAAAGCTAGCTGCTTGGGAAGAGGGAAAAGCTACTCTCAGTCCAAGCGCCCCTGATGAAATCATTCCCAACACCTCCCAGAACAAGCAGTTTTGCTGTCAAAATGCACAAAACTAATCTAATCAAACAGGAAGGTGAATGAAGCTTTCAACATCCCCTAATAAAAATGAAAGTAGTGATTCACTTACAGGCTAAACCATCTTGCACTATTCTACCATAAGGGATTTGACAGTATTTTTGACTACTGATGGCATCTCGAGCCTACCATTGATACGTAACCTCAGAACCAAAGACACCGGCAAGTACCAAATCCGATCAACTTTGACCTGTTAATCATGGCTACATCACAAGCCTTTTTGAAGGAATAGCTAAAGAGTTCTCAAATTAGGGAAAAAACCCCAAACAACCCACCCAGAATCAACAGAAATTGCTGAGCTAAATGTTAAAAAATCTGTAACTTAAAATTAGTTTTAAAATTAGTTATTAGTTAAAAAAATATAATTCAGTTTCTGTAAAGTATTTCTAAAACATTACCAATTTCCTTCCTAAGCCTCTGATTCAACACCAGCTCTCAAGTACCTCTCAAGTACAGATCTAGGTAAAGCGGCAAGTTAAACATTGACTTGAAAAGTATATCCCTCAGGAAGTTGGAAACCGGAATGGCACGGGTTAGGTAATGAAGAGTTAAACACAGCCTCCATCATTTTTTGCACCCGCTGCTTGCAAGCCCAGTGTGCATTCGGTAACTGCCCTAGGACGCAAATTAAATAACAGTGGTAAATATAGTCTCTCTCTTACAAACATCTGCTCAGAGTCTGACTGAAACACAGTACTCAAAGAAAGAAATGTAGATATGGAAGAAAAGCGCTTTTGTGCAAGAGATCTTCTCTAGTCCATCCTTCAGGAACCAAATCCACATAAAATATACCCTCCAGCTGTGCTAACTTACTCTTACGAAATGGATAAAATGCCCTGGTAAGGAGAGAGAGAAGTGTCCTAGAAGAAAAAAGACATGCAAATATGAGAATAGGGGCCATAAAACACATGTTCTCACGTAGGTTCAGTGCAAATACCATGTTGTAGTAACACGCACAAGGGCAGGTCAGGCATCGCACCCTTCCACCCCGCTTAAAGCAAATTATGTCACGGGTGGTCCGCTGCCCCATCTACACTCTCTACTTATGAAATCTAGTCTCCTGGGGGTTTTTGTTCTGCTGTTCCCAACTGGGTCTAACACAGCCTGAGGATACGCAGCCTCCTCCTCCTCCTCAGCGGAGGAGCTATGAGATTCTCCTTTACCATGGCACTTGCTTTCGTGTACAGGGTCTTCACATCTTTCAAACGTCTACCTTTCCATCAAATTTAACTGCAGTTGGCCGGGGCTCAAGTTACTAAAGGGAAAAGAAAACAGATATGGATATTGTTCTCACTTAAGCTTTGTTTCCCCGGTAAAACAAACAAAATCTGTAACTTACGGCTCTACAGCTTGGTAGACCATACTCTGAAATATGGTTGTGCTTAAATGCCCTTTGTATCTGTCAGTTTGGAAAAGGCAGGTACCAACAAAGTGTCTCTGTAGCCATGTAAAGCAAGGAGGTAAACTTTGCACCAAAAGCAGTTACCAGCAAAGCTCAACTGTTTCTCAGTACAGGTCTCCATTTCGCTCGTCCCAGCTAAAAACTGTGGAAAAAATTTTAAGCTTTCCGTCTAACTCCAGCTACGCTTAATGCTCTCACACACTTGCTTTTTGGTTACAGGACTCTAATTTCTAAGCTCTTTTAAATACAAACATTTCCAAATTGTTTAAGAGACTGTCAGAATTTACAGTTCCCTTGGAAAACGTCTGAGACAGGAGCGGCTTTCCTTTTGCCAGCCAAAAGAGATTTGTGCAAGCCCGTGCACTGTAGATTCAGCAAAATGATTCACCTGAAACTGAACCAGAGAGAAATGCAGTTTGTTTGGTTTAAGCTTGCAAATTTCTGCCGTGAAAAGCTCAGGCACGAGGAGTTAACATTTGTGGATCTCGACCTCATGATTGTCCTGGACCTAAATCAAGCAGCTGTAAACGGCTATTTTTAACTCTGAAAATTAATCCACATCGTCCTTACAATCACAAAAGAGTGGCCTACAGCTTCCACAAGGGGGGCAGGGGAAAATACGAGACTAAAGGTTCGTTTAAACTCACTGGCAAAACTTCCACTAACCTTACCAGGGCTAGCATTTCATTAGTAATACACTGATAACGTGGGATCTACCAAGCCACAATTAAGTTTTGTGCTCTTTATGACTCCATAGCTAGGACAAGCTCCGATTTAAAAAAAGGAATAATACAGAAAGCTGTATTATCAAGTGGCAACAGTCAACGGTTCAGGAGCAAAAGGTTTTAATAAAATAAACATCAAACATGGTAATGTAGCTTCTTAACCTGCGTAGCAAATACCGACTTTGAAAATATCTGACAATCCTTTCAAATATATAAGCCACCATTAAAAATTGTGATTTTTAAAAGGTACAAACCAGCCTTATCTGCTTTTAAGTAAGAATTACACTGTTAAAAACTGTATTATTTCTCCAAAGCATTGTGTGTTTGAACTCAGTTGCTGATGTCTTTGAACCAAAAGCTTGGCCCAAATGCCTTGCTCGGTTACCCTACAACGGCAACGCAGCCCAGCACGCTGTTCTCGCTGGAGTTAACCACAGATCTTTGCTGCTGGGAGGGCAGAGCGTGATCCTTCTTCTTCATACACAGCCTTCGCTACGCGTACCTACAGTGCCACACGGACGTAACGTGCCTTATCCACAGCCACATAAGCCGTAGTATAATTAATGCCAAAATAAGCCAGAATCCACTTTTCCACAGCACTAAATTAACAACCCCCTCCCCGTAACGTACGTACCGGCCAAAAGTCAGAACTCCTATACGTATTTGTACAAAACCCACTATATAAAGGGGGGGAGGCGAGCCTCAGGGCAGGTCGCGGCCGGTCCGGGGGGACGGACGGGCACAGAAGGGGGGGACCGCCCAGCCGGGGTGCCACCAGCAGCCCCCCGGCACCCCTCCACCTCCCACCGCCGGGCCCAGGGACCTCCGCCCGGGTCCCCGCGGGCTGCAGCCAGCCCTGCGCCGAGCGGGGCCGCCCCGACCCCCGACCCCAGCGGCCGTGGGCAGCGGCGCCGCTCCTCCTCCGCACCGCGGCTGCCGGGCTCCGAGCTTGCCCTTAGTCACCATTAAGAAAGCCACCGGGAGGGGACAGAGGAGGGGGGAAATCAAAGTGGCTCAAGGGTACAGAAGCACGAAGATGCTTCCGAAGTAACTCGGGGGGAAGCCGGGGCCGCCCCCACGGCCCGGCCGGTGGCAGCTCCGCACCGCCCGCGGCGGGGGGAGCCGCGATGCCCCGGGCCGGCGGCGCCCCCGCCCGCTCCGCATCGCGCTGTCCCCGGAGCCGTGCCCAACCCAGCCGAGCCGTTCCAAGCCGAGCCCAGCCGGCCCGGCGAGGGGCTCCCCGCCGCGGGCCGAACAAAGAGGCCGCTCCCGCCGCCCGCCCCGCCGGCGGGTCCCCCCCGGCGCGGCCAAGTTCCCGCGGAGCAGAGGCGGGGGGGGACCCGCCGCCCGGCCCGGCGCCCCGCCGAGCTCTCCCCCCACCCCCGCCCGCCGCCGCCCCCCGAGCAGGTACCCGTGAAGCGGCCGCCGCCGTCTCCGTGGCCCCGACGCCGCTGCAGGATGAAGTAGCCGCTGCTCTTCTGCGTGACCCACAGCTTGAGGG
>VFFE01006637.1:105305-172071 GCA_008921705.1 Burhinus oedicnemus | reverse complement strand
GCACCGCACCGCACCGCACCCCGGCCGCCCGGGTCACATCGCCCCCCGCGGGCTGCGCGGCTCCCACTCCGGCTCCGGCTCCCTCCGCGCGGGCCCGGCCGCCGGGGAGGGGCTGAAGGCGGAGCCCGGGTGCGGGCCGCCCTTCCCGCCGAGCCGGGGGCTTTGTGCGGCCGCGGCGGCGGCAGCGGTGGCGGCGTTCCGAGCTGCTCTGTGCCGCCGGGCAGCTACAGGCAGGGTGGGATGGGTGGGAGGTGATCCCGGTTCTCCCTCTCGGGGGATCCCATGGCGCCCCGAGCCCTACACACCGCACATTGGGGTTCCCACGGCACCCCGGGGCTCTGCCGTATCCCCTGCCCACCGGCACTGCAGCCGGTGCCCGGCGGCACCCGCCTTCTTACAGCGGGTACCGACTGCATGCGGCCCCCTGGGTGGTCCCAGGCTGTGCGGGCACATTCAGCGTGTGCCCCACGGGTGCACGCTCCCATCCGTGGGTCCGTGTGTCACGGCCCCCGCCGCGGGGAGCCGCCAGGGGCGGCGGGAAGGAAAGGGTGCCCCGGCTTCGGCGGGGGGGAGCTCAGCTTTCCTGTTTTCTTCTAGATCGCAGCCTCAAGCGTGAGCCCGCAGCTACTTGCTTTGATGTTTGGATGCCAGTGCTTGAAACTTCCTATCTCGACTGAAAAGTCAGAATCTTAATTTTACAGTTTGTTGTTTGGGGGTTGGTTTGGGTTTTTTTTTTCTCATTTAAGAAATAATCAGGCACTGCTTGAGGTTGAGCTGGCGGTAGGATCGTTTGTGAACCTGCACAAATGGTTACTGCCGCAGCACCTTACATTGGTAATCCTCTGACACTGGATTTTACATTTTCATTAACCCAGATCGCCATGAAAACATGACCAATGTACTTTCCCTCAGTCATGTTCTGCTTCCAATTCACAGAAAATATTAAATAATTCCTTTATAACCACCGCAGTAGCAGGCAGCTAAACCTCACACACTTCATTCGGATTAAAGACCCCAGTCACTGTGGGTTAAATCACGTACTCATAATTTGGGCAAAAATCCCTCTTAGTAGAGAACGTTGATGATGGAAAACGACCCGAGCTTCACTTTACCAAGCTCAACCTATTGTTATGTGAGTTACAAACTTCCCAGCTCTTTGAAAGGGACCGATGCTGCAGTGCGCTACTTAGCACAGCCAGCAGTAATTATTAACTGGGATTTGGAAGGTGACCATGTGGACTGGTTTCCAGCTGCCAGTGGGAACATTTAGCAGGCAAAATTCTGTACTCAGCTGCAACTCAGTAAACACCGTGTGATCTGTGTTCTTTACAATTTTGATGTAAAGTAATGATTTCATTTCCATACATAGAATAGCAAGCAAGCATTGTAAGCATACTACTTGTCTGATATAAAAATAAAAGCTGTTAAAAGGAGGAGATGATGGACAACCACACAACAATGCATTTAAAAATTGATGAGAGTGTAAGAAGGGGTTATTTAAAATGCTCTTTCAGGATAAGAATAGCTCAGAGGTTTCCCCTGCCCCCAAAACAATCCTGAAGACGTGTAAGTCTCTAAAGTTTAAATGCTCGGTGAAGTGAGATGGTGAATATTTCTTCTGTTTTCAGATATTTGAATATTAATTTCTGTTATTGGTTTTGGAGCATTTTTTACATTCAACCTTGGGTTTTGGGCATGCTGATTTGAGATGTAATTGAGAAGAGGACCAAGCAGATTGCTGACCTTTGAGGTGCTTTTGAGCTTGAGAGTTAGCGAAAGAGTAAAGCAGTTGGTTTCCGGATCAGTGTCATGCACACTTTCCTCTATTAATTACATCTGGAGACGGGCTTCTGGTTGAACCCCACCGACAGTACTCCTTCAGAGTCACGGGCTTTCTAACCACATCCAAGTTGGCCTGACAATCATTCAATCAAAATGGGATCATTCACGCTTTTTAAATAGGCAGCTTTTCCAACACAGGGAACCTGTGGAAAACAAAGAACCTCTGAGAAATGGCTTCAGAGGAGAAAAAGGGGGATGGATGAGATGAGGGAAAACTGATCCAGGATGACAGAGTAAAACAAAGCACTTCGTAATATATATTGTAATAAATACATCTACTGAAAGTAGGAGCGCACCTCTTTCTCAATGTGGCATTGTGGGTGGCATTCCCTGACATTCCGAGGAGGCTGCAGAGAGGCGCTCGCTGCCAAAATGCCCGTGAGTTTTAGGATACCACTACCTTCGCTCCCACCCCCGGAGGATCTCCTTCCCCATGGAAGTCAGCAGGACACGTGAACCTGCCGGACCTACTTTGAGCATGAAGCCATTTGGTGTGCACCACGTCCCTCATGCCACCAGGCCAGGTATTTTGAATGATCCCTGGCCTTGGCTGCGGCATGGCCAAGGACCGTTTGGATGTGCCCTTCCCCTGGCTTTTCTCTGCTGTCCCTGATCTCGGACAGGCGGGCAGCCACAGGCATGAGGAAGCAGTAACACAGCTGCTTCGGCACCAAAACAGGTGCTGATAACCTCCAAGTCAAAAAGGCTTGCAGAAAGAAGATGAACACGCTTACTATATTATTTAACCAAAAAGCAGCAAGGAAAAAGGCTGGGTCAATGGGCTGAGGACAATGGTATGGAGTTCAACAAGGTCAAGTGCCGGGTCCTGCACTTGGGTCACAACAACCCCATGCAGTGCTACAGGCTTGGGGAAGAGTGGCTGGAAAGCTGTCCCCCAGAAAAGGACCTGGGGTGTCGGTCGACAGCCAGCCGAATATGAGGCAGCAGTGTGCCCACATGGCCAAGAAGGCCAACATCATCCTGACCTGTATCAGAAATAGTGTGGCCAGCAGGGCTAGGGGAGTGATTGTCCCCCTGTACTCAGCACTGGTGAGGCCCCACCTCAAATACTGTGTTCAGTTTTGGGTCCCTCACTACAAGAAAGACATTGAGGTGCTGGAGCATGTCCAGAGAAGGGCAGCGAAGCTGGTGAAGTGTCTAGAGCACAAGTCTTATGAGGAGCGGCTGAGGGAATTGTTTAGCCTGGAGCAAAGGAGGCTGAGGGGAGACCTTATTGCTCTCTACAACTACCTGAAAGGAGGTTGTAGTGAGGTGGGGGTCGGTCTCTTCTCCCAAGTAACAAGTGATAGGACAAGAGAAAATGGCCTCAAGTTGCACCAGGGGAGGTTTAGGATGGATATTAGGAAAATTTTTTTCACTGAAAGGGTTATCAAGCATTGGAACAGGCTGCCCAGGGAGGTGGTAGAATCGCCATCCATGGAGGTATTTAAAAGACAGGTAGACGTGGTGCTGAGGGACATGATTTCATGGTGGTTTTGGCAGTGGACTTGATGATCTTAAAGGTGTCTTCCAACATAGGTGATTCTATGCTGTGGTTCTCCCATCCACAGGGGAGCCTGTGTCTTGAGATACATATACTCTGTTCTTATCAAAGGTTTGCTTCTAATTAGGGAGTAACTGGAGCGTGTCCAGAGAAGGGCAACAAAGCTGATGAAGGATCTAGAGCACAAGTCTTATGAGGAGTGGCTGAGGGAACTGGGGTTGTTTAGCCTGGAGAAAAGAAGGCTGAGGGGAGACCTTATTGTCCTCTACAACTACCTGAAAGGAGGTTCTAGAGAGGTGGGGGCTGGTCTCTTCTTCCAAGTAACAAGTGATAAGATGAGAGAAAATGGCCTCAAGTTGCATCCGGGGAGGTTTAGGATGGATATTAGGAAAAATTTATTGACAGAAAGGGTTATCAAGCTTTGGAACAGGCTGCCCAGGGAAGTGGTTGAATCACCATCCCTGGAGGCATTTAAAAGATGGGTAGACGTGGTGCTTAGAGACACGGTTTAGTGGTGGTTTTGGCAGTGTTAGATTCATGGTTGGACTCGATGATCTTAAAGGTCCCTTCCAACCTAGACAATTCTATGATTCTATGAAAAAAGACCCCACACGTATATGTCTCATCACCAAATGGCGCAGCCTCTACCTGCTAACTAGATAGTCTTTGGCAACAGTTAACAAAAGGTTTATGTTTATGGAGAAAGTCCTACTGCAATGTACTGGCTATTTCCACTGCCAGTATTTGAACAGGATTTGGATGATCTGAGGATCTCCTGAAATCTCCTGTGAGGCAATAGTTTTATAATGCTGGTGTCTAGAGAGGTAAATAAAACCAGGGAGGACAGGAATCTAGTAGATTATCAGACAAAAAACAGGGTGCTGTGAGAAGTTATGCACCTTTTTATATCTTCTCTGATATAGTCTAGAAAAGATAGGACTATCTTATTCAATTGCTTGAAAGTACTTAAGGTTAGTAGGCAGAAGAAAAACAGCTTTAGAAAAATGAAGATATATTTGAAAGGAAAGAACTGAAAGAAAATGAGGTTTCTGGCCTTATGCCACCCTTGACATGCGCTCTGAAATGACTGTGTTTGGGTTATTTATGTATCGTTCCCAAATAGCACAAGGCAAAGAGCCTGCCATTTAGACTACATTACAGCATAGCATCCATCGTACCTGGAATAAAGAGCAGTTTTGTGGACACTCTCATAAACTGCAGAGACCCTGAGCTGAGCACCTGTGAGACAGAGCACAGACTGCACAGGGCGCCGGGGGGAGGCACAAGCTTCATCTTTTCCATCCATCAAGCACATATATAATTTTCATTCTGGATGTCACCGAGATGCTTGGGGAAGGCGGATTCCTCATGTGCGTAAAATGAGCGATGCCTTCATGGGCAGGAAACAGGCAGCCGCGGTGGTCTGGGCCTCCTGCCTGCCTGGCTCTCTGCGGAGGGTACCGAACCCTCTGAGCCTACATCAAAGAGGGCTGGCGATGCTTGAACATACTTAGGAGAGGGTGGAATGCTCTGGGACAGGCTCCAAGGCTTGCAGTTGGATGGTTGAAGCTGATACATGTATGGGCTGCCACCAAAACAGATTGTCCATGCTCCCCTGCCAGCCAGAGCTCCTGTAGTGAATTATATTCATTAAACTAGTCGAAAACTAGCTTTGATTTATTTAAGTGTTCTGGATAGGTTAGTTCTTTAGTCATGTTGTGACTGTAGGAAAATTAGGGTGAAAATGCACGTCCTGGGCTCGGGAAAAGAAACAGGCTGATCTTTCAGGCAGGAGACCGTAGGGAGATTAATTTGCATTTATCATTAAATGAGAGCCTAAAGATGTAGTTTAATTTATTTATACTTATAGCAACAAATTAGCTGGAATTTGGCTAGCATTCTGCAGGTGCACAGTCCAATCATCTCCATGTTTCCAGTTTTGAGTCTTTACCTTGTGTCTTTATTAGTGTCTGAAAAAGCCCTGATCAGTGAGCTAATTTGATTCCCAAGACACAGTTGATGAAACCTCCAGATGATCCCGAGCTTGGACATACTAGAGGCAGCAGTGATTGCAGAGAAATAATGTGTAGGGTGCTAAGGGAAATAATACACATTAGCAAATATAACATTGGAAATTCAAACTGATGGCTAATACATCTAGGGAAAAAAACCCTAAAATGTACTTATTCCAGAGGACAAAAACCCCCAAGCCTCACAGAGATTAATCAACAGCTGCTGTTTTCAACCCTTTATTTTCTGCAGCCCCCAAAGTTTTCCACTACTTCAGCCTCCCGTAGACCAGTTGTCAGCAGGCATCTATATATTTTTGCTTTTCTTAGAGGCATGTCCCCTTGAAGCCACCCACCAACGTGGAGGTCTGCAGCCCTCTGGCTGAAAACCATCGAGCACTCTGACAGCAGGGAAGGGATTCTTCTGAAGAACTGAAGCCACACGTGGCTGGATTTTGAAAAGACCTTATCCCCCACCTACACCGAACTAAGGAGCGGACGTGGTGACACGCTTGGTCAGCATCCAGCAGCAGCCTTAAGCCCTCAGCACACTGCTCCAGGCACAGGGTCACCTTTGAAAGGACCCTTAAAATCCAAAATCCCCCACTGCTAAGACTGCCAGGCTTTCCATGTAACATAGGATTATATTTCCTGCACTGTGGAGATAAATCCCTATCACAGACCAGGTAGATAACAGGCCTCCTCTACAGAAGTCCAAAGGGACCATTCTTGATATATCAAATTAATTTCAGAGTACTTCAGTGCCTGAAGGATGTAGATCTAGCAGAGACAGTTTAAGAAAAGAACAACAGAAATGATTAAAGGTTTAAAGCTGACTTGTGAGCTCAGATTGGATGGGTCTGATATATGTGTACCTCAGTTGAAAGTGACAACTGAAGTGGAGCACAAAATAGCTGCCTACAAGTATCAGTGTGTTAAACACAAAGAAGATGATGTATTTATTGCGTTTAAAAAGCAATTCACTAAAAGCAGTAAGAGATTTTTATGTTGTTTTTTCTTTTTCCAAAAAGGAAAGGTTAGATTAAATACTGAGCAAATCGTGCTGACCAGGAAGTTTTTTACTGTGCTGAATAGTGTACCAAGGGGCTAGAGGCATTTTAGAAATAGTATAAGATGAATCATTTCATATAAGATGGAGTTACTTTCTAATGTAACTCTGTGATCAGAAAGATTTGGCAACCAGGTAAGATGCCCTCTGCCTTCTATGCCCAGCTAATGACTGTCTTCAATACAAGAAATCCCCTACAAGCGGGGATTTTTAAGATGCTTTGAAAGGCTCCTCTGCAAGGTTTTTCACATCAGACACCCCCCCAGACATTGTCCTGTTGGAAAGGGGCCATGTTTGCTTCTCACTTGCAGAAAGTCCACTTCAAATTTGGCAGAAACAAGACGGCCCAAAGGGAAATCACGGTAATTCACACGCAGCTCCCAACTCCTGGCAGCATGCCTCCATTGAAACCACGCTGCAAAGACCCCTCCTGCCAGCCATATCAGATCCCAGGAATCTGCAAAAGCAATTCTTAAGCTCAGATCTTTGAAATAGATTCAAACACAAAATGCATTTTGGTTTGAAAGGATCCAGGAGATGGCAAAGGTAGTCAAGGTCTTCTACACCGAGAACTGCTGTGGAAATGCCTGAGCGTTCTCAGCTACATTTCCAAGTAATTTAATCTTCATCATCTTTCTCCTGTAAGGATTGCAAAAGCCAGTTAATGTTTATGGGTTCACATGTTTTTGTTTTCCCACCTGCTCTGGTAAAGTAACAAAACTGTTACGACCTGTAATTAATTCCAGAGGTTTCATTTATTATCTCTGACTAAATTAATGCCTGTGTAATAATGAAGCTATAAGAAGATATAATACACTATCAGGAGCAAGTGCAATTAAGCTACAAGCAACACTGTAAAAACACATTAGAGGTCTTGACTCACACTTTTATGCAATAATATTTCACAGCTTTTTCCATGTCAACAACATTATAATGTGCATTTTTATATTTCAACTGGCTGAACTCATTCAAGTACTAGGTCTTTTGATGAACTAATTACGGCAGCAATGTCCAAAATGTTTGTGCTGCTGATTCCACTTCTTGTTTTACTTCCAGCATCACTGCCTGACTTCCAGTTGCAAAACCCACTTCTGCAATTTAGGACTGCCAAACCTCTTCTGGGAACCACACAGTCACTGTGACACTGGAAGGGCTATCACATTTCAAGGTGTTTGACAAACACTTCCTAAGAAGACAGCCCCTCTAAGGACATGTAATTAAAACAATACATACATGTGGTTTAAGACAGTAATTCTCCAGCTTTTTTCTTGTCTCATTCAACTTCCAGTTCTCCAAAACACTGAAGGAAAAAACCAGTCCCTTAGCCCTTATAATCACATACAGCAAATCCCTGCAGAGCACTTGGGTGATAGAGGGGAAACCCAGGCAGGGGCTTCATGGCCACTGTTTCTGCAAAGGACAGCAGAGGAGTGTGACCGTGACTTGCCCTGCCAATCACTTGACACCTCCCCGCAGTGCTCAATAATGCTTCTGCGCTCTGCCAGAGTTGAATCATGCCTGCTTTCCTCTCCACCTTCAGTAGGTGCAGAAGACCTCTCTTCATCAGAGCTTCCAAAGCCCATTGGTAATGACCCCAGGAAGCCAAGAGGATGGTCCCGTTGATGACTTCTGGTATGGTGGAAAGGAGAAGGTACTTCTCATATCACCACTCATGATACCCTCCCTGCCCATCCTCCAGGGTCCTGACCCTTCATCTCAGAGGCATTTTCATTCTCAAAGACATAGCTGTAGATAGACCCCATCCTCTCAGGACTTTTATATATTACCCAGTTTGATACTGAAATAAGACACTAAAATTATTCTGGTACAACAGGAGAGGAATGCCCAGCCCTGTATAGGAAACTGCATTCCAAGAATACCATTTATTTTTGGCATGGCATAGTAGCTATAGCATAGTGGGAATGGAAGAGCTGGCCTCCTAAAATCCATTGGCAATCTTTAAGGAGAATGAAACAGACAGCGGTTTTCATACCTTTTGGAATGTAATGAATTAAACTCGGTGATACGGGATCTCGAACAACAGAGCAAATTAGCGGTGCCAAGAACAAAGGTGGCAGAATCAGAGGTAAAGGTGCAAAGGCTCTGTAACCTGGGGCAAGGTGAAAAGCCCAGAGCACAGAGGACAAAACTTCCTAAACGGACACTTCAACCTGCCCATTTTCTAACTGCAGTCTTCTGTAGAGCAGTGGTGTTCCAGCAGCGAAAGCAAATGACCTTGATAGGAAAAAGGTATTGCTGCACTACCACGCTACTGAAAGCGTAGCTGCTGGCATTCAGTCGTGCTAGGCAGTCTCAAAGGAAGCCTGAAGTGGAGCGGCCAGTGTTAGCAGCGACTTCCTCCAGGGCTGTTTCCTGATCCAAAATCCCCATACTAATTCATCTTCCAAGATCAAAAAAGCCTTCAGGAGTTCAGCACTAGTTAGGTGATTTGGGGAAAAAAACGAAACCCAAACCACCTCCAAAAGTATGCCAGCATTCTTTATAGTGCCCCATCTTGCTTCTGTATGAAGATGGGCAGTGGTATTTCTACCATAGCTGTCTTTTGTACAGCTGTCTACCAGCTGTACAGCTGTCTACCACAGCTGTCTTTTGTCTGGGTAGAATCCACCTTAGCTAAAAGTATGGCCTAGAAAGCTGGCAGAATTTCCACTTCGCTTTGCTGCACTTGGAGCCAGAGGTTCTTGCTGTTTTAAAGATTTCCTTTAGGTGCTTACCCTGGTTTTCCTTTGAACAACCATCCCCCGGAATATCGTCTGTGTAGCCAGTAAAACATTTTTGAAATCATGAAATAACCGTGCCTTTTTCTCAGTCCGAGATGACTCAAGGCACACAAGAGCTGCAGAACAGAAAGACATGAAAGTATATTGTCTCATTAAAGTTAGGATGGTCTCTGTCCTGCCTATATGCAGCAGGGTCTGATGCCGTACTCCTTTTCCATGGGATTTCTCATAGCCCTGCACACACAGGGACCCTATGACCAGCTTGAAGCCGCACAAAACTCTGCTGCTTTCCATTTTTGTGAATCCTGCCTGCCCGTTTGGCAGCTGTGGAGGAGCCAGCATCTCCCACCGTAAAGCTTGACGCTGCGTTACCACCCGAGCAGCATCGGGGTTGAGCATGCCGGGGCTGCCGGCGCTGCCAGGGCCGGGCATGGTGGTGTGGCAGGAGGTGGAGGGAGGAACCACCATTTCTGCTCACCTCCTGAGGATTTCAAACCACCCGTGGGGAGCTGCAGCTGCAAGAATGGCACAACTGTGTCACAGCACAAACCTGATTGCCACAGAAGTGTCAGCACTTTGAGACAAGTTTTAAAATGTGTATGTGAGCGCCTTTGAAGTACCCGTTAAGATAATTTTTTCTGGCAATTTTTTACTCATTTTTGTGCACCGGGGATCCCCAAAGGAGCATTTCTGTTGTGATTCTTACATCTTCCCACTGATCTGCTATGACACTCAAGGTTATGCTGAGACTGTACTCGGCACATGGCTGATATTAGTGGGTAGGAACCATGCTGCACATGCCTAGGACTGGGTTTGAACCTGCTCTCTTTGATCAGTACTGCATTTCTGCTCTACCTGACTGATACATTCTGTGTGAAAGCTCTGTGATTTCCTCTTGTTTTGGCCGCTGGCTAATTTAAATGTGACACCCACTATTTCAACAAAATTTGGAGGCTTTTTCACCACCCATGTTTTTGCAGATAGGCAAACAAGACACTAGTCTTTGAAACAAACATGGCCACAGAACAAACAAAATTGAGAATCCATCATTCTAAAGAAAATAACTATAACTCTCTCTTCCTTTTTTTATGATACTGCTATAAAGAATTTTTTTTTTTTCTGTTCTGGACTACCAATTCACATGGTTTCTAATGACATCCTAAGTTGTTTCTCCCTCACTTCCATGAAGCTGGTGACTATATACATGTCCACATTTTCTTTTCCTTTCAGGAATAAAATATTCATCACACACTTATAGAAATGCACTCAAACCATCTGCCTAGTCTTTACAGGAGAGGTAGGAAGATTTGAAAACAGGCTCTGCTTGCCTTCCCATTTGCACAGATGAATGGGTTTACTTGGAAGTCTTTTATTTTAATCTTTGTAAGTGTCTTAAGCCCACAAACTCTTTCCTTCCATTCTTGTCATAGTGCAATAGTAACAAATTAAAATGTTTTTATGTATTTATTTCTCTCATAAGCCACTCTCTCCTTATATACTTTGGGAAAACTCAGCAAGTCAACAGAACCTGCATTTTCAGAAGCTATTGCTGCTTTTGAGTGCGCAGGTCTAGACCTAGCTTTGCAGAAATAATCAGCGTATAGTTGACAATGATAGCAACTGTGAAATCAATCCCTTCGGCGTTCTGGTACTGAGTGTCACGGAGAGCTCTTAAAAGTAGTTTCTGCTTTTGAAAACTTTGGACTTAAGCCAGAGCTTTCATCTCCTTATCTATGAAAATGGAATATGGCTTAAATGCCTCTCCAACAGCTCATGAAGGTTCGTTAATGTTTATAAAACACTTGGAATTGAAAAACACTGAGTATTACCAATTTTTTTTTAATTCCTGTTGTCTTGCACCCTCACATTTCTTTCACGTGTCAAAGAAGAGGATTTTGTGTGCAGTAGAACCAGCAAAACCTGTAACAGCCTCCACTCTCCCGTCTGCCTTCCCTCACTGTAACAGCCTCCCTGTACCCCCCTCCCCAGATCCCCACCTTGCCTTTGCATCTTAATCCCCTTTTCCCGCAATGCCTCCTGTCTCCCCTCCTTGCAGCGAGGCCCAGGACTCCCTCCCAAGACCTCTGTGCTGAGGCCAGCTGGTCTGACACATCTGCAGAGGGGCCAAGAAGCGGGAGCATGAAAATTGCTTAGACTTGAGAGACCAAAGAGCAAAAATGAGGGCAGACTCCACTCCTTCTTCACCAATCTTCACGCTGACGGAGCTTGTAAAGCTCCATCTCTTCCAGGCCTCTGCCCCTCTCTCCCTTTTGGTTGAAATTAGCCACAGGTTGAAGAGTTACTGGGAACAGGGAGGTTGGTACAAGACTGTGTAAATACAGGGTTGATTTCTTCCTTTCTTGATCAAGTAGACGTTTGAAATGCTCTGAATGTTCAGATTGTAAATAAACCACCAGAAGCAAACTCACTTTTTCCTGTTGAAACCATTTATCTAAGTACCGTATTGACATTTCTCTGCTGCTTTTTGCAAGTACTCACAGTGGTGGTTGTACGTGAGTTGATCCATTTGTGGTACAAATTAAGTCTTCTGAAGGACACAGTAGTTTGTCTCAGAAGTGCTTATGTTCTCCAGGAACAAGACTCAGGACCTTAACAAAAAAGCATTTTTAGAAGCATTTTCATGCTATCAAACTATCCTGTAGTAGCTCTCAGCCCAACTACCTTGTGCCAATGTGACATGAAGTTTACTCTTGCACCGGCATGGTCTGTGGAAGCTGCAGTAACTCCTTCTGGCCAGAGGAAGGATGTCGTAAACTGAGAAGCTTGCTGGGGCATGCCATCTTCTAAAGACAAAGAACGTATCTGCAAAAATACAGGAACACGTACATCCGTACAGGCACTTTGTGTACCTACATGGAGAATGTAGTGAGCTAACAGGGGAACTGAAATTAAGCTAGTTGTGTTAGCGCTTTGCCTTATTTTGGCTGAGAAGTAGCCCTAGGACTCGGGAGACCTGACTATTTCAGTTCTGCTACACATTCCCAGCTCTGGCAAGTTATACCTCTGCCCGCTTCTTGCTGGAGGCTTTACCCTGACTTACATATGTGGGTGTGGATACCCAGACAAACCAAACGCGCCTGAAAGCACACATTTGATTCACAGGTCCATATGTAAGTCCACACGAAGAGTTTTGGGAGGCTGGCTAGGACTTCAAAGCATCACTGGTATGAACTACCTAAGGAACTGTTTCACCGCATGCTGCGGGAAGATGTGTTTGTCTTTCCTCAACCCTTGCTCACAGACGGTCCTAGTCCATTATTAAACTACCAAAAATAAAATACTTGTGATTCAGCATTTTCTCCTTTGTGTCCTCTCCAGCTGCTGCCCAGGCATGGATCCTGCACCAGTGAATGAGCTGTTCCTGTTTTGGACTGTGATGTTATTTCAGAAGGATGCACACAGAAGGCTCTGGCCATGAAGGGCATTTCAGTGGTGGTTTTTTTAACCCTTACTTGACAGTGATAGTTCCTGGCAAAGAAATGGCACTGCTGACGTAGCAGAAGGGAGACAGCTGTTGTTTGCCTCAGCCCTCGCCAGCTGAGGTCTCTGGTGCCACAGGGTTGTGAAATTGCATCAAGATCCAGAGTAGGGGTGATGAGCAGCAGCTACAGAACTATTACAAAGGGAAAGCCGCCTTCATGGAGCCCTGTGAAGAGCCTGCTCTGACCCACAGATGCTATAATAAACCAGGGAGGGGGGCCAGTGCACGAATGGGTCATTGCTACTAACCAGGGGAATGGCAGTGCCAGGCTTAGGTAACCATTTTCATGTTGATTAGACAACTTCTAATGCTATGATAGTAAGACGTTTGTGCTGTGGTTGCTGATGCCAAACCACAGGCTCCGGTGGCTAACACATGTGAAATAGTAGCTGGCTGAGGGAGGGTGCACTTTTCTGACTGCACTGACTGCGTGTGTCTGTCCTTGGTGTGATCTCTGCAAGACAGGCAGGAATGATTGGCGGCCAGGGACATAGATCTGCAGATGGTGGCTGATCACAGGGAAACACTTATGGACACAAGCACGGGATGCATAGTGCATGAAACAAGGATCCCGAGGAAAGCTAGGGTTCTCCCTTTGGAGAAGGGACTCAGTTTATTTCCAGTAATATACTTACAAACAGAATGTTTCTGCCCATTATTGTTATTTGACCCATCTCACCATCTTCTGTCCTGGCATGTGAAGTTATATGCTGAGGTCAGATCACCTGATGGGAAAAGAAGGTTTAATTATATATTAAACACTTGCAGAATGGTTTCAGTTGCTGAAGGCAAAATGGCTCAGCCTTCAAACTTGTTCGGATGCCAGCGTGCTCCGTGCCATTTGTGTTAACACAGCACTCTGCACCTTCACAGCTTCTGTAAGGCTGTCAGTTAAGGACGCCAGACTCCTGTGCCAGGCAGGGACAGCAAGAGAAATCAGGGATCCCACAGGGTCTCATGTGGCTGTACTGCAAGTGGCACGCTTGTGTGCTTTTGTGCATCCCAGTTTGTGTATGTGAGAGGAAGACTTTCATGCTGTAGGTGCTTCTTGACTCTTTCTCCTCTCCCATGCACTCCAAGGCCAACCACGTTTAAAAAAATCTGGATCTGTGTCCAAAATCACTATGCACTTGCAGGAGTATAGGGAACCTTTTCCCCCCCACTCCCCCTCCCCCCACCCCCCAACTGATTCCTGCCCTGTCATCTTATCTAAGGAGAAAACTGTATTCTTTTTTTGTTAAGGGGGGTGGGGGTGGGGTGGTGGAGAAGAGAATTTTCTTATTTACATTGTTCATTACAACAAGGTCACTGATTTTTTGGTATCTCTTTTATCTCATCTCTACCCATTAGCTTGTTCCGAATCCCTTGCAAGACAGTAGTTTCCAGACACTCAGATTCTTCAGATTTAAGCTTGAAGGAATTTGGGAAACAAGTAGCTTGGGTTTAATGAGGAAAGACAGGGCAATTGAAGAAAAGGCGTGTCACCAACACTGATTTAAATACATTTTTAGGGTAGTGACTTGTTGGAATTCCCTAACAGAAGCAGCTGCTTCCCAGAGCTGTGACAAGAGACCTTATCTCTTTGCTAAAAAGATGTTTAAATGTTATCTGCTGACCAGATTAGCGAATAGGGATGAACTAAAGGAAGCTTAGTCTCTTAAATGATCTTATGCGTTTCTCCATTAAAAAAATTCTCAAACATCACAATAAGGATGTTAGGAAGGCATTAGCAGACGTCAGACTAAGCTGGAGAAGCTGTCTGAAAACCAAAACTGCTTTTCCTTTTACCTGTGTGCCCTTCTCCCATAATGTGGCATCATGCTACATATCTCCAAGGTGTTTAGGTGCTTCTATTGACACTTAGACTTAAAATACAGGTCACTGGGGACAATGCTGTGATGCTGAAATATAAGAGAACATAGATGTCACAATAGAAATATGAACTCATGTTCACTAGGCTTATAATCTTAGCTTTATCTTCAGACTATTTCCCAGGCATCTGGACTATTTTCCAGACATCACTGCAAACACAGGTAGAGTAAATAAACAGTTATGTTACATACTTCCCTCCAACACAGAAACGCACACACGCTGCTCAGGACCATGTATTACAGTTGAAGAGGCAGGTGGTCAGGCAGCCAGGGGACAGGCTGGGCTTCTGCCTTGGTCTGAATATACTTGGCACGTTCGGTCGGTAAAAGTCTCCCAACAGTGACACTGGAAAAAATCAGAGACTGCACACAACTTAATATACGGGCATATCTGCACTCTTCATTTGGCGCAGCACATGCACTTGCAATGGGGTTATCAACTGACTGGTTAGATGTGAACCTGTCCCTATTTCTCCAGCGCGTATTACTCTCCATGACAGGAATTACCTGGGAAACACTTCTCAGATAATGGGAAAGACAGCGATGACCACTTCTCTAGCACTGGCTTTGCATTTCTTTACCACCATGTTTCTTGAGCCACCACAGAGAAGCTCCCCAGAACATGACCTTAACATTAAGTCCCTTTGGGATATAAAGAAAACCCCAAGCGTGCTCTGACCCCTACCTCCCACGTGTCCAACAACCCCGGATCCTTCCCTTCTCCTGTGCCACCTCTCTCTCCCCACTCCTGCAATACTGCCAAGTACCCAGGAGAGTCCCTCCAGAAGTACCTCTGAACTGCCACCCCAGCCCCTCTTGTTCTTCTGCCTCCAGGAGACCTCATGCATCACGGCAGCGTTACAGCCACCCACAAGTTGACTCCCAGCGTGTCGCTGCTTACCCGCTGAACTCAAGCAGCACTTTCTTCTCCAGAGAGGGAACCGATGAGCTCTCTCCTCTGGCTCAGCCACTGATTTTCATAAAACTCACGTGCATTTAACACTTTTGAAAGAATTTTGCCTCTCTGTCAGATCTGGCTGGAAAGACTAACGGTCAGAAGTTGATGGGAGGAGGGAAGGGGGGAAGGGGGCTGATTTGATAGACAGACAAATAGACAATGTGATTGCATCAGTCTCATTTCCTTAGGAAACTGGGCTAAAAATAAAAGGCTTTATTTGCCCCTGGGAATAAAGCAGAATGTCTCTCACATCTTTACAAAACATTTGTTTCTATGTATACTTATAAATAGTCAGGATGGGAGAGGAAGTTTGCACTGGATTTTGAGCAGAGAATTAAAAGGAAGAGCAGGAGGTGTGTGAATTCCAAAACCTGGGATCCTTTTAGACATACGACAGCACAGCAACGAATGCAGGGTCTCGTACACCAACACCACATTACCTGTGTGTATACATTGTTGGCCGGCAAACCAACTGCCTGTTGGACAATTTTTCACACCACTGCAAGATGAATGCACTTTTTCCACACCGATGATGGATGATGTGCTTTAGATCAAATCCTTCATGCACTTTGAAGTCAGCAGACTCTCACAGGTGTAAGTGAGCAACACAGAAATTGCTATATTTGATTGGATTTATGGTCTAGAGATTCGTGTCTGGCGGTGACCAAGACTAGCTACTTCAGAGGAAATACTCCCCAAAAGGTCTCATTCATCATTAATAGATTGTGTAAGCTGAACAAGCACTTACACACCTTCTAAATTTCTCCTTTCCTGTATTAATGCTAGATATTTTTGTTATCTTTGAAAATGTCGTATGTCTCCCTACAACCTTGGCCTTGGCGATAGTCTGTGGCACTAAGTTCTTTTTATGCATGCTATATATAAAATGCTTTTTGTTTACAAGGTTTGAATTTACTACCTTTCGGTTTCATTGAACTGGCAGCATTGTAGACTTGAGCTTCTATAGTCATACTTAACAGACAGGGAACAAAGTAGTTCCACATCCTCTAGAAACTTGATTGTTGCAAGACACAAGTGCCGACATAACATCAAAAAGAAGGGACTGGTTTGTACAGCAGGAGCCGAGGGAGACTTCCCTCATAGCAGGTTGGCAGAACAGAAGCTGTTGTATCATCCATCTCCTTTGCTTTTGCACTACCTTTTGGTTTTTGCTTCAATGGTCTATGCACGAAAGCCCCTTCTTCCTGAGACATGCTAGAATTTCCAGCATAGGGACACTCTGCAGTCCCAGCAAACGCTGTACTGAGGACTGTCACTAGAGGCAGTCCTTGTCCTGAAGAATTTATGTTTAAAATATGAAAGACCAGCACAGTCTGAGAAAAAGGGATGCAATACACTGTTGGAATATAAGAAAAGGAACATATATATGTTGCTTGCACGTATAGCTGGGGTTCTTACCAGCACTTCACCTCAACTCGGCTTCAGACTTGATCTCGCTTCCCCAGGGGATTCAGCACAACTTTAGCGATGGGATTGATCTGTCCTAACTTAGAGGTCAAAAACGAAAGATCTGAGCGGATCATTCTACAGTCCCTCTGTGGTCAGTCAAGAGAATCAGGCACTTCCAGGAGATGGTTCATGTGTCCTATCTTAAATAAAACAGTAACAGCCATTTCTTCTGTCTACAATTATATGCATCTGAGATTTCTTCTCAGACTGGTTTAAAACCCACGCACCACTCTACTGCTTTCAGCAGAGTTACTCATTACTACCACCATCTATTCAATATATTTTTCCCATTTCCAAATTTATCAACCAAATGAAGATGGTCTTCTTGATCATCTCTGTCACTAGTTAGAAGTCAGTGTCTCTGGTATGGGAAGAAAGAGAACTTTACTTACCTTTTAATCACAAAATATGTGCCTATGCCTGTCTTAGGTACCTTATTTGTTAAATAGTTTTGAATTTCTTAGGTAACCTCTGAGAATTGTGTATCTTAATTTCAGCCTAACTTGCACACTGGGAAGTACTACTAATTGAAAAAGCATTCAAAGTCACTTACATATTCTCAGAAATATTCTCATGATCTTGAAAGCAAAGCACAGAGATTGGAAAAAATAGGAATAAAATGGTAATCAAAGCAGCTGATTGTTTTTTAAGCTCAGAAGCAAAAACCCTGTCTAATTATACTCAACTGCAATAAAGCCTGAGTCATGACTTGTCAGATGATCCTTTTGGTTGATGTGGTTACAAACCAACAGCTGCACATTGGGAAAGCAAGCAAAATGAAGACCTTACAAAAGCATAAGCCTTCCTTGTTTCCCTGGTCCTTTGCTTTTCTCTCTCTCTCTCTCTGTATTACCTTATGTTCAATCAACCCATAGGGCAGAAAGTGTATTTCCTAATATCTTGGCAGTATCATGCACATTTATGTTGCTATACAGATAATTGATGTGTAAAGAATATGAGCGATGCTGTGAAAAGCCAGAAGCGTAGGGTTAATACTTGATGTAAACTTGACTTGTATTCACTTGCTATAAACAATCCCTGAAAAACACGTCACAGCACTGGAAAAAGAAAGTCTTTACTTACAACACAAGGAAAATATATGGCTGGTGCAGCTGGCAATGCTGCTGTTGGTTTTATGTCCAAGTAGCCACACACGCAGGCTAGTCAGGGCAATGTACGGCTGCTTCACATCTTGCTCACTGAATTCACAGAAACCCCTCCTGAAAACAAAACTCTGCATAGGATGTAACTACTGAGTTATTCATCAAAAGGGAACTGCTATCTTGTCTTATGTTGTTGTGTATGTTTGCTGATTTCATTTTTCTTTTTGTGTTTCTTAGTACATCCACTTAGGGTGGGTGGTGGTTATAAGGTGTCTTATAACTCAGCTATCTCCAATCTAGAGGGCATCCTTCGGCAGTTTACTCTGCTATGGAGCTAACGCGTTGCATTCTCTGACAGCACTGACTGGATGTAGATAATAATATATTTATCGTGACCAGAGCAGATAAGCAAAGCTGTGTCTGGATACAGGGATTTTGTCTTTTTCCTTTTTATTTCATTCTACCAAGGATTATGCCTTGCTTGTTTCAAGACATCATACACTTCTAATGTGGCTGACTGCAACAAACAGATTGCGGGCGAGGTGGGGAGACGTTCAGTAGCTAGAGACTGTGGATTTTTTTTTTAGTAGAGAGATATTGTGTTGCATTTGCCTTGTCTCTGAATCACATTAAATATACACACTCTTAAAAGGCCATTGAAATGTTCAAATGTCAGTGTTTCAAATGAAAATCAATAGCATGCTATTAGGCTCATTATATCGCTGTTATGCCTCATTAAAATGTATTTAAAAGCTTTCAGCATAAAACAGGAGATGGGATGAATAACAAGACACTTTGAGGATGTGCGGCATACTTAGAAAGGAATGAAGAGTCAGGCACAAGAGAAACTTCACAGGCAGCTGGAAAGCGAAGAGCTCACTGGGTGTTTGAAACATATGGGAACATGAGAAAATGAATGACACAGAACGCTGAGGATACAAATCAGTGGAGCTGCACCACTGCTGGAGGAGAACGAAATCATCAAGTGTTTTTAAAGATACTTTTATAAATGGGTCTTAGCAGTTTGAGGTTCTCTCTTTGCCTGGTCTATATATATCACTATACCACAATGTTCAGTAACGCCCCTAAAAATACTACTGACATTTTGCCTTCTTGCACAAAAGGATTGTATCAGGTCCTAAAAGCACATTTAAAAATTAGCTTTTCCAAGCATCTTTCTGGTCAAATGTCATGTGGAAAAGTGTCACATGATCTCTAACTTACTTCTTCCCTATCTGAAATTGATTTCTAATGAGAAACTTTCGGTTTAATATTTAAATACGTGTGCGTGTATTTCTATACATGAGTAAGTATGTACACATACAATTATATACATATGAGAGAAAGAGAGCTGCTGTACTAAATTTCTGAAATTTTCTTTCTAAAGGGAAAGAACAGAAAGAAGTGACTCTCTCAATGGCTGGGAGTTTAAATGGGCAAGAGGGACAACAGATTTCCAGTCCCTACACACATGTATTTTTATGCTTTTATACCTGATTGTCACTGAGCACATGCTTGCCTTGTTCCCAGAGCAGGACTAGAACACACACCACCGTCCTGCATCTCACCAAGCCCACTCTGACTAAAACCATCAGACCCTGCTTTTGCTCCCTTTCCCTTGCACTGAATCTTTAACCCCTGTAAACAAAGCAAAGTAACTTCTGCCAGAGATAAACACTCCTCTCTGCTCCTAATAGCCATAGCCTGGGCTGGAGTTTAAAACCCTACAGGCAGAGGAACAAAGAGAACCTGAATCTCCCACTTCCTGGACAAGAGCTCTCTAATCAGCTCTGAATTATTGAATAGTCTTTCAGAAGGTGGATTTCAAATTTGTAGCTTAAGCATAAAGTCCTTCCTCCTGCAATTTTATCTGCATAGGTAAAGATTCAACTGAAATTGATTTTGGATAAAGCATAAATCAAGTCATCGAGCCAGGGACTGGAAATAGTCCCATTTGAGTCAGATGTGCAATTGCATAGCTCAAATTATGAATGCTGAGTGCTCAAATTAAAGTTCACAGTAAAGAGTTCCCCAGCAATGCCAATACTGAATGTTTTCACACGAAACACATGGTCAGCTATTTTAGAATTACAGATGGGTTTGAAAAAAACCATGTCTGATTAAACAGTAAGAAAAAAGGACAAGTGAAAATATTTTGCATCAAATCATTTTTTGAGGAAAAAATGTGTCTGAGGTATCAGGGAAGGGTCTCCTAGTCAGAAGAAGGGTCTATGCAAAGATATATATGCAAATAGCCATACTGTATGCTGCTTTTACATGCCAATATGACCCTGCTGGAGTATCACCATTGATTTTAATTGGGGCCAAAGCGCAATCTCTTCTGGAAGTGTCTAACACTCAAGAAACCAAGTGAGTGGACTAATTAATTTACATGTATGAGCATCTACCATTTGAAAACTGGCTCAAAATGCAGAGCTATCACTAAAATTCATATTAGTTACAGAATTCAGCAACAAACATGTTTATTTCTAAGCCACGCAGTGTTCAGCACTTATGGAGCCATTCATGCTATGGTATTTTTGGTGTTTCTTAAGTGCTCTTCAAACTGTATCCAAGAATCCCTTGGCATCTTTGAGGTCTGACTAGCAAGTGAAGATGCTTTCTCATACAGTTACTCAGGAAGGCTTTTAGGCATTGTTAGCATGCTAATATTGTTGATTGCTCCACAAATAACAAAATCTGTTTCTGCATTGGTGGTCCCATCTTGTGTTTTGAAGTGAAGAGATGAACTAGGAAGAAAAACATGCAATGGTCGCTAGAAAGATACACGTGAAGAGATGCATATAAAACACACCTTCTCCTTCCTCTTTCTGATATGTTGCTATTTAAAATACACTGTAGATGGGATGGGTCACTTAAATTATTATAGAAAGGAATTTGTGTACAAGAAAGAAGTCTCATGAGAATAAACAGAACAATCTGGAAGTGCTTTAATTTCCCCTTTGACTTTAAGGTGTGATTTAATTCCTTCCCACTGTGTCCTTCCCAGATGAAATGTGGGATAAAAGATATGCTGGTGGGAGTTGTTTCCTAAGTATTCAGCCTCTTTAACAGAAGAAACTCAAATATTTGCTGCAGAGCAAGTCAATTTAGTACATCTTCTTTGCCACTCTTTCTTTCTCCTTCCAAATACTGTCTTTTTCTATTGCTCCTTCATTTGTAGTGTTTTTTCTTAGTGCCCACAATGCAGTTTGTGTTCCTTGGCTGTCATCTAAAATACAATAGCAAACAATAACATAATCAATTTTAATAAGGAAAGAAGGAAAAACAACTCCTACAGTTAAATTACATGGCCTTTCCCTTAGCTCAGGAAATCAAATCAAATCAAACTGAATGTGCTCCTTTGGTCATGGATCTAATTTTCCAGTAACAATTACAATTTATCAAAGGCTGGTCTTCATTTAAATACTAAAACAATGCATACTAATGGTCAAATAATTTGTAAAGGTTTATTTGTATTTGCAAAGGGTTACCTGCCAAGCTAGATTGTCTGTGTCACTTTTAGTTTGGAGTCTGTGCATCTGTATTAGCATTTATGAGCCAACAGCACAGAGTTAGATAAGGAGTGTCAGTAATTTTCGTATAGTCCAAATCCCTTTATCCTTCTTTAGTAACTCAAAGCATGACTTTTACTGAGATTCTTACTCAAACCCAAACACAAAGAATGATGGCTATATTTTATGCTTTTATTGACCATTTAATAGCTATTCTATAAGCCATCTAGAAGAAATGGAATATGCTCAGCCTGCTCCCAGAGGAGCTGTTCTGCAAAGGCAGAAAACCGAACCTTCCCCTTTACACCACGAGACTGTGCTGCAGTGATGTATCTTCTGCGGAATCCCACCCCCCCAGACCCACTAAAGTAGCTGGGGCCCCAACCTTCCCCCTCGAGTGTAATGTGATCTATTTCAGAAATCAAATCTGGCTGAGAACTCATGTATTTGAGTCTGCACTAGTATCACATACCCGTGCTTCTTCATTACAGAAGTTTTGAGCCCAAGAATATCTAACACACGCCCACAAAATATAGCACCCTGTGCAGTTACAAACCCTCTCTTTTGCAGCACATTTACTACACTTCCTGCCCCATGAGTATTCTATCCCCATCTTTTTCTTAGATTAAGATTTTTGCTACCCTGAAATGGCAATACGTTTTAACATCATTGTGACTTCAAAATTCCCTTTGCCCTTTGCTTGTGCCCACCCCACTTCCTATAAAGTATTCTATCTTCTAAACTGTTAGCTTTCCTGCTCTGACCAGAAACCTTTTAATTTGGGTAGAATAATTTCAGATGGCTGCATTAGCCACATATGAGTCACAAGATTTTTTTGCTATCTCAGTCACTGAGGAAACTTTTTATTGCTCTGAAGTCCATTTCTGCAATTCTACATCCATTATTCCAGTAAGTACATTATCCAAGAGTGGCTTACATTTCAGAAATTTATAGGAAAAGAAAAGACAGCTTTCTCTTTATAAACATGTTTGTTCTTTTTGCAACAAATCCTTTGCTCTGCTGTCTTCAGCAGAGTTTGTTACCAGGAGCAGGCTGTACAAAAGACCAGCTGGATAGAAGCACCACACGTCTATTCGACTGTGGATTAGCACTCAGCAAACTGTCCCTCAATTTAAGGCACAATCTTAGGCGTGATCATTTCTAACCATAAACTTAATCCCAAAAAATTAATAAATACAACTTTTGCCCTCACACCAGAAGCTGAAAATCTGCTGGTCAGTCTGAGGTCAACAGATAAGCACAATGTACAGAAGCATTGAGGGAAAGAGGCTATAGGAAAGAAGCAATCTTTGCATCTCTGTGTGGAATCTTGGAGACGCTCCCAGACAAGAACCTTTATTGATGGGGTACAAGTCAAGATAACTGTCTCACAGTGAAGTGTTAGTAAGAGATGTGAAATGAAATGCATAAAATGAGTCACTATGATCAGCAGGATCAGATGGGATTCACCCAAGAGCTGAAGAACGAAGATGCTAAACAATGAACTGCAATGTGCAACCTGCTCCTCAAAATGGTCTCGGTATCAAAGAAATAATGGTGGCAAGTCTGACACCAATCTTTAAAAAGGCTGTGGAAATAACGGCAAACTATAAACCACCGAGTCCAATTTCTGTACTAAGCAAATTGCATGAAACTACAGCAATGACCAGAACTTGTATGCACAAAGGTTGAGACTTAGGAGTAACCTCCCTGTGTGTGCGTAAAGGGACGGATGGTGAACTCTTCCTGGGTACAAGCTGAGTTTCCTGGCAAGACAAAATCATTCAGGACTGTAAGAACAAAAACTGGCAGGAAGGTGCTGCAGGAGATTTTCGTAATATTGCATGACTGAATCAAATGGCAGTGGTATCAAATATTTGACAAATGCAAAGTAAAATACTGCAATGAGGGTGGGGTGGAAAGGGAAGGAATCCTTCCCTTTTGTAGTGGTGGGTGCTACCTATCCCTGCTGAGAAAGTCATTGAGGACAATTCTTTTCTAGTGTCAGGTTCGTGGGTCTAAAGAGCAAACATGAAAAATAAAAAGAGAAATAAACAGCACTCATACTATAAAGGTGTATGAGTCTATGGGACACTCATAGCTTGAACACCGGATGCAAGTTTGGTCCCCCCTTCTCAAAAAGGATATGACACATATAGAAAAGACAGAGAGGGGCAACAAGGATGGCAGAACAAGGATCCCACAGAAGGGGACACGACCTTAGAGGGGAACAACCAAGATAATACATGATAAGAGATGCACAGAATGATGAGCAATGAAAAGAGTGCAGAAGGAAGTACTAGTTTGCACAATACGGTTCTTAAACTGCAGAACTCATTGCCACAGAGTTTTATACACGCCAAAAATAGAAACGGGTTCACAGAGCACTTAAGAGGAGCTCAAGGAAGAAAATTTCCTTGGGGCTGGGAACCACAGTGATGAGCATTCAACCTTCAACTCAGCAAGCACCTAAACAGCAGACCACCAAAAGCCAAGCGTACACAGGCAAAAGCATCACTCTGTGCTTTCCCCGTTATACACATCTGCTAGCAGCCATGGACAAGACGCTGAGCTAGATAACATCATCCTATGTTTTTGTGTAGACTTATGGACATTTATAGCCACAGCTACTCACATGAGTTTCTTTCATTTAGACCAGCAACTTCTATCAAGAAAACTTAGTTTTGCTGTAATAAGCTATCACTCTCCCAAGTCTTTCATACCCTTGTATCAAACCGTATCTCCCAGTCTCTGAGAGACCCAGAAACAGCCATTTGGGTCTTTTCCACTCTGCAGACCACTGACATGGTTTCAACTTGCCAATCTATTGCAACGGGTGTTCAATCCCATAGAACCAAAACTCTCTCTCTGACAGGAAGAGAGAACTACAGTTTCTCTACAGGTCAGCAAGACAAAGTTGGCCTGTTGTATATATCCTCAGCTCCTCTGTAAGCTGAAATGTCTTCTCATAGACTGAGCATTTGAGTCAACTGCCAAAGTTCATCTTTCTACTTATTTATACAGAAATACGTTTGAGTTATGAGGAACCTTCTTCTCCCACAGAGTCTTCCTCTCTCAGCTACTGAGCTTTCTCATTATTTGACTGCAGATATTCAACCTCTTCTCTCTATACGTCACAAGTACGGGTGGAAAGCTCTTGTTCATGTCCATGCTTTCCCAAGTGCTCCAGCTAGCCCTACTGCACACCTACACAGATTACTTTCTCAGCAATTTGCAATCCTTTGATCTTCTTCCCAAATCTTAGTTGAAGTCCTTGCTGCAGTTGTTAGTAAATTCCAAATTGGCCCAAACTTCCAAGGACTCCTGTGTTTCCTTGAATACGCTGGTCACAGCAGGAAGCTTACTGGCATCCTCTTCCATCTGCTTTACTATTCTAGCTGCGTACCTTGCAAGCAGACCTCTCACTGTGATCTACTCAGCTAGTGAGTATCTGCTTTACCAAAAAGGCTTTCAGATCACACCTCGCATGGCTGCAGACCCCATTTTTTCCCCGAAGTCATCATTTCTTAACATCTGTCTATTTCTCTGAAGCCTTTATACCTCTCAGATCTGGGTTTCTTTCCCATTGATAATGTGAATTAAGGAACACATCTATTACTTGGTCTATATTCAGAACACTAGCTTTCAGTTTATATTATTTTAGAAACTGAGTCCCATCTCTTAAACAAGCATGGCTAACTAGAAAGCCAAGGTCTTCTGGGCTGGGTGACTTGGAAGGAGTACTGATACTAGAAGAATCAGACAGCAGAAGCAGTGTCTGCTCTCAGGACTTCCCAAGCCCTCCTCTCAGTATGTATCACAGAAAGATCTTCCTCCAGGCCATGCCCTCGGCCCTTCTTCAGGCTATGCCTGATGCGTCTGTAAGTTGCTGTCCCTCAAGGTGCACTTCCACAAGGTAAGCTGGTGAAACAGATCATTGTACTTAACAGGGATGTTCTTCTACCCCGGAATTCCAGCCACACACTACTGCAGCTCACTGTCCTTCAGCTCTGCCAAGAAACCCCTCAGCAAAGCGGCTGATTCTAAACTGAACTGCATCATGGAAGAGACAGAAGAACACTGCCTCCAGGACGCCCTTTAGGCAGGGCAGAGGCAGGTAGTGAGAGGAAGTGAACACCACCTTTCCCTTTTATCCCCAGAGGCAAGGCAAGGCTGCCATGGCTGCTGACTAAAGCACAGCCTTGGCTTCTCTCTCTTTTCCGTCGTGCTCCCAGGGACATACAACCCCATACAGCCGTTGGCTCATCCACGCATGCCTGAAACGTGCCTTCGCTCCCATTCAGGTTGATGATGGGGGAAGATGTCTGGGGTGGAGGCTTCCCTTCTTCCAAAAAGCGATGCAATGATCTCGTAGCGAGACAGAATCACAGAATGGTAGGGGTTGGAAGGGACCTCTGGAGATCATCTAGTCCGACCCCCCTGCCAGAGCAGGGTCACCTAGAGCAGGTTGCACAGGATAGCGTCCAGGCAGGTTTTGAATGTCTCCAGAGTTGGAGACTCCACCACCTCTCTGGGCAGCCTGTTCCAGTGCTCTGCCACCCTCAAAGTAAAGAAGTTTTTTCTCATGTTGAGATGGAATTTCCTGTTCCAGTTTGTGCCCATTGCCCCTTGTCCTGTCGCTGGGCACCACTGAAAAGAGTCTGGCCCCAACCTCTTGACACCCACCCTTTAGGTATTTATAAGCATTGATGAGATCCCCTCTCAGGTCTTCTCCAGGCTAAACAGCCCCAGGTCTCTCAGCCTTTTCTCATAAGCGAGGTGCTTGATCAACCCTCTGCTGTACCCTCTCCAGCAGTTCCGTGTCTTTCTTGAACTGGGGAGCCCAGAACTGGACACAGGACTCCAGGTGCGGCCTCACCAGGACAGAGTAGAGGGAGAGGATAACCTCCCGCGACTTGCTTGCCACACTCTTCTTGATGCAGGATCCCATTGGCCTTCTTGGCCACAAAGGCACACTGCTGGCTCACGGTCATCCTGTTGTCCACCAGGACTCCCAGATCCCTTTCCACAGAGCTGCTTTCCAGCAGGTCAGCCCCTAACCTGTACTGGTGCATGGGGTTGTTCCTCCCCAGGTGCAGGACCCTGCACTTGCCCTTGTTGAACTTCATGAGGTTCCTCTCTGCCCAACTGTCTAATCAAACGTGTAACCACTCTGTTGTTCAAGGAAACGGCGGTGAGGTGTTCCTCGACCAGAAGACAATGGCTGGTCCCACAGCCTGACAGACAGCCGCGGCCACAGCGGGGCCTGCAGGCGCAGCTCTGCCTCAGCGCCGCCGGGCGCCCCCTGCCAGCCCCAACGGCCGCCGCGCCTCCGCCCAGCCAATCCCCTGCGCCTGCCCCGCCCCCGCCGGGCGCATCGGGCCAATCCCGCTCCGCGGGGCGGGGGCGGGGCCGCGGCCCGCCGCTCCTCGCCGCCCGCCCAATCGCCTGCGCGCCTCCTCGTCGCCCCGGCGCCGAGCCGGAACGCCCCGTCGGCTCCCGTCGCCTTTACGGCCGCCGCCGTAAAGCGGGGCCGGCGCGACAGCGCGCGGCGTTACGGCATCGGGGAGCGGCGGGGCCGGGCCGGAGCGGGCGGCGGGGGCGGATGCCCGGGGGCGGGGGGAGCCCGGCGCCCGGCACTCAGGTGGGAGCGGAGGCGGGCGAAGCGGGCGGCGCGGCGGGCGGCGGGCCGGCGGGCGGCAGGATGAGCCTGTCGCCGAAGGAGCTGTCGAGCCTGCTGAGCATCGTGTCGGAGGAGGCGGGCGGCAGCACCTTCGAGGGCCTCTCCAGCGCCTTCCACCACTACTTCGGCAAGGCCGAGCACTTCCGCTTGGGCTCCGTCCTCGTCCTCCTGCTGCAGCAGCCCGACCTGCTGCCCAGCCCCGCGCAGCGCCTCACCGCCCTCTACCTCCTCTGGGAGATGTACCGCACCGAGCCCCTCGCCGCCAACCCCTTCGCCGCCGTCTTCGCCCACCTCCTCAACCCCGCGCCCGAGCGCGGCGGCGACGAGGCGGAGCGCACCCCGCTCTCAGGTGCGTCCCGCCGCCCGGGGGGGACGGCCGGCCGGACAGACGGACAGAGGAGGCCTCCCGGCGGGAGAGGAGGGGGGACACGACCGGGCGGAGGCAGGTTATCCCTGCCCGGTCTCGGCTTCCCGCCGGCCGCTTTCGCTTTCCGCCTTTGGCAAAAGCGGTGGGAATTTTTCATGGCAAACGTGGCTAGGCTTGATGTCAGATAGGACACTCGGTTGGACCGTAACATGGAATTTTTGGGAGAAAGCCGTTTGAAAACCTGGAGGTAATAGGAGGCTTTTGACAGTTTTAAACTGTGAAACAAACCTCTTAAAGAAATACATGAGTGAAACACTCTTTCCCACTTCAGAAAATACAAGCATGACAGCAGTGGGTAAATCGGTTTCTAAAAAATTATAACTTACAATATGAATTGCAATATCTTGTCATGATTAGTAGCTCGCTAATTGCCTCAAATAGAAAACATGTAAAGAAACCATTATGACAGACAGCATCAGATGTTGCATGTTGAGATGCATGATACCCATCAGTATAACGCTGTATTTTACATCACCTAGCAGCTGAGTAGGTAGCAGTTTTGTATGTATTCCTGAAGACTCTTCAGTTGCACTGATCTTGCCATAAATAACACACTAGTTTGCATTTTATTTTTGCTTATTCTACACGAAGAGTGTGGAAAGTATTACTGCTACTGGCTTAAAAACCAGGGTTTGTTTTTCATTGTGTCTCCACAGGCTTCTTGCCTCCCATAACTCCTCCAGAAAAATTCTTTCTTTCTCAGCTGATGTTGGCCCCCCCTAGAGAACTGTTCAAGAAGACTCCTCGGCAGATTGCTTCAATGGATGTGGGGAACATGGCCCAGTCAGTCGATATAAGTGGGCTTCAGCTGGCATTAGCAGGTAAGGAAGACTTGCAACTGTGGTTCGCTTACAAACGTGTGGCTATGAGTTACTTGAGAAACACTCTTGTCTGTCCTAAATATGAAAAAGGTTGAGCTATGCTTTAGGGTCTTCAAGCACACAGAGAAACTTCAAGCAGAGCTTATGTCTTAACTGTTTTATCCTACTTAACAAGCAGCTTTTTAAGTATATATGTCACTGCCTTAAACATGAGAACATTTTGCAAGTATAGGAAGATTTTTTTTCATCTTAAGCTTGCTTTCTTTTTTGTTTGTATGTGTGTATTTTTATCCCTTTTCACTCTTTGCAGTATTTCTATTATGAGAGAACAAGCATAACTGTCATGCTGTCATGTTACCGGTACTTCAACTGCACCTGGCAAATTGGCTATTACAATTATATCTTCAGTTTTGTCAAAAAAAGTCAGATCTTACAGTGTTAGCTCAAGAGTGGGAAGGTGGTCTACTTTTACTAGATTGAAAAGAAAAGCAATGTGATGCTTATCCTTTGACAGGAGAAAAGGAGCAGGAACATGATTGTTCTGATCACATTGACTGATGAGTCACATCTGGAGCTAATCTGAAATAGAAAATATTGTTGGGAACAAGGAGCCAGTTTGAACACCAAAAAATAGTGTTTTTTTCCTAGGTACGTGCAAGCGAACCTACTCGCTTGAGAACTTGACCATCCCACTTCTGTATCTGCACAATGTAGTTTACTGCTCTGAGGTCAGGCACTAACTAGGCTTTCTCTGCCCTGCAGTTGTATCTTGGTGTCATCAGTTTTTCTGTAGAATCTGTCAGTGGTTTGTTATGCTGTGGTATACTGTCCCTTATTCACAGTGTACAAATGTCCCCTGGTGTCCTCCTTAGCTACTGTTTTCAGATTGCAGGATCTTTTGAAAATGCAAATTGAATACCCTAACATACCTTCAAGGGGGAAACAAACCCTTCTGGTTCTTGTTCTGTTCTTCCTGTCTGTGTTTTCTAGAATATTTTTGTGAATTCAGATTTTATGGAACTTCAGGTGACTTGTGATTTTTAGCATGAGGGATATGTGATGCCTTCAAGAAGCCTGGAGTTTTTTAATGTGTTTTTATTTGTTTTCCCCTTGGTATTGTGTTTGCCATCTCAGCAGTTTGTTCTCATTAAAAATAAAACATGTAGAAAACCTCAAAACTGTAACTGTATGGATGGGTACTCTAGGCCATGCATTTTAATTTGTCCTTTTTTTTTTTAAAGTAGAAGATACTGATGGCTTAAAGTACAGTACAAAGTCATTAATGGGGCTTTGCAAAATTAAGCCTTGTAAGATGTGCTTGTATCATTATTTACATAATCCAGTAAACATGCATAATTAATTGCTTACGAGCAGTTGTAGGAGTTATGTAACAAAAAAAGCTGCATCTGAAAAAGCTTCATGATGTCTTTCTCAGACTTCTTGCTGTAGCTCCCTAGAATAAATGTCTGCTTTCTATTCACTTTTAGAAGATAAACCTCTTGCATATTTTAATGTTGTAATGCTTCTTGACTGTCTATTTGTCATGTTTCAGAAGGTCTGTGAATTTTCTGGAAGTTTTTGGCATATTTCTCCTAATGACTCAATATGCAGGATGAAGCTGTGCTGCTGACTGCATAAATACTTGTATTGTGGTGCTTAGATACAATGTTTAAGGCATTGCATTTACACCCTTTCCCCCCACATTTCATAGAACATAACAGTTGTAAGACTTGGTGGCCCTTCAAAATTGTGGTCCCTGAGATGAATTCAGGGCTATTTAGAGCAGGATGATGTTTGCTTGCTTTAGAATATACCTGCAAAATCAACTTAAATAATTTAGAAAGCATTAAATTTTTTCAGTCAGTGTATCTATACCAATCCTTTTTTTGTAAAGGGAGGAAAAAATACTTGGTATGCCTTCTGAACTCGAGCTGGTTGTGACAATTCATTTGCAACTGTATGGTGTGTTTTCTGGGTGTGGTTTTCTTTTTTGGTTGGTTTGGTTTTTGGTTTGTTTTTTGGTTTGTTTTTTTTCCCCCCAAAGTAGAGTGTTGGTGAGAATAAGTGTTAAAATTTGCTATGTTCTCTTCTCCCTTTGATCTACAGAATGTTCATTCAAGCCTTGGTCTCTCCCTATAACTTGGTTTTGTTAATCTGGTGTGTTATTGTATCAAAAATGTCACTTTCTCCTAGTTGCAGGGATGAGTCTTCTGGCAAAGGGCTTAGCTTGTAACTGTCCGCTAACCCTTATTTGATCTAAGAGTAATTGACCTGTGTTATAGTTAAGTTTGTAATCCATTGTAGAGCTTTCCTTTAGGAATCAAACTAAGTTTCTTTTTACCTGTAAAAAGAAAAAACCAATTAGCTCCATAAGGGAACCTAAGTGATTGTTTTCAGATTAATTTTTTAAAATTTAAATGTCTCGGGGATGCTGTGTTCTTTCCTGTTAAATCAGCATGTTCTAATTCTCGCTTCTGCTTACCTGAAACTGTTGATCCAGCCCTAATTCTTGAAGCAGTGAGGGTGAGCTTTTGAGCTTCAATGCATGTAACTAAGGGCGCAAGCAGGCCTCTAAAAATCAGTGAATTGATGGACTGTCTCTTAAACTTTTATATTTCTTCAATCATTTGAGATTATGGAGGTACAAAGCAGTGATTTGCTTTACCAACTGATAGAGTTAAGTTCTAGATTCTAAATAAAAAGACTGAAAAAAGAAACCAAATATCTTTTTTTTTTTTTCTTTTTTTTTTACATAGAACTTCATTTGTTAAATCAACCCTTCTGTTCAGTGGCTAAATGGGAGCTGGAGTTTGAAACAGTTGTAAAATCAAAGACGTTTTATAAACCTGCTCATTTGGACTTTTTTTTTTTAAACAACTGAAAAGTACGCTAGTTGTTGCCTTTAACAGAAAAACATACCCTGCTGTGCTGCTTCAGTGAACATATATGCAAATGATTACATGATCTGAAATAATTGGATAAATAAGTAGGACAGAAAGCTAAAAAAGAAATTAGCAATAGGTGGTCCTTTGTTTTGATGACCCTTCTGTCATTCTCAGTTTCAGCATCTCGTGGATTTGGTTGAAGTCATATGAAATAGAGTTCATATGCATGGGAAGCTGGGAAGGGTCACATGGCTGCACAAAAAGGAGCAAGTACACTTTGCTTAGAAGTGATGGGGCACTACACTTAATTAGTCAGGAAAAGGAGTGGTGTTTAATTTCACATGGAACTTTTTCAAGGGATCCCTTGTGTGGTACCAACAATTTTGGACATCAGATTACTTAAGGCTTAATCTGCTGCTTTATGTTCTCTGCGGAGGGGTGGGAGGAGTGTAAGGTGGTGTTCTGTAGTGGGGTTTTTCTGGTTTTTGTCTGTTGGGGTTTGCTTTGAGGGTTTTTTTGCCAAAGCAATGGAAAACATGATCTCTCAATACAGAGAATATAGAAGATCAGACGTTAAGTCTTCAGATACAGAAGAGTGATAGATTGTGACAGAACAACACCTAAAAATCCAATAATGCAAGTATTAAGCCCTATAGTTTCTTTTCAGCCAGTTTCTTCAAGTCTTCAGTTGTGTATACTAAATTTAAATTATGTAACTTGTTTATGTTCTCTAATCTGGCCTTTAAAGGGGCTTTCAGCTCCTCTCAGGTTTGCTTTAGTGAAGATGTATGTAGAATCACATAACAATTAAACTCCATCTTCTTCCACACAAGCACTTGCTGTAGCTTGACAGCAAATGCAAAAGTAGCTTACACAATGCCACTGAAATGTGTTGGATAAATTTGAATAGCTGACTTCAGGTCTAGTATGGCCGTTATCATTGCAGAGTCTGTAAATGTATCTGGATTTTTCACTTCTCTCCTCTGAGAAGAAGTGATTGCAAAACTAGATATAGCATGTGAACTCTTTGAGGACTACTGTATGAATCTACTAATGTGCTTTTAGATGCAGATTACATCAGTTACTTACCTTTTCTAAAGTCAAGACCATGTTTCAGATTCATTTCTATTTCTTCTTTGTCCTCGCTGCATGCCTCTGTCCCTTGCCTGTCAGCTGGCACGCTGAGTACTAGCTGCCTGACACAGTGCTAAATTTCATGTTGATGGTATCTGGGTTTTTTTTTAAGCTAGTTCTTCTCTAAAGCTGATTGTTTCTCACTACTTTTAGTATTCCAGGCATCTCTGTCTCAATTTTATGCTTTAATATTATGGACTGGCCTTCTTTCAGAACGTCAGTCCGAGTTGCCAACACAGAGCAAGGCCAGCTTCCCCAGCATTCTCAGCGATCCTGACCCAGATTCTTCCAACTCCGGTTTTGACAGCTCGGTTGCCTCCCAGATCACAGAAGCCTTAGTGAGTGGACCAAAACCTCCTATAGAAAGTACGTGCATTTCACATCTCTGTTTCTGTAACTCATGACATGCTATGTTGCTATACTTCTCCAGATTAAATGTAATGTAATTCAGAAGTATTTTCAAGATATGAAATGGGAACGAAGAGGAATGAAACAGTCCAAAACTGTGTCAGGCTGTCTCCAGATCAGACTCCATAGTGTTCACATTTCCAGACTTTTAAAAATCTGGAGCCTGTCTTCAAGCTGTTACCCATATCGTCTCTTGGTTAAAACACTGGGTCTGATGCCCCTCAGATCTTAGTCCCCTACACTAAGATCCAAGGAAGCAGTTACTGTGGAAGGAAAAAAGACCACAGAATCAGTAACTTAGTGATGCCAATCAAGAGGAAAAATAGGCTGATGTAGCAGCATCACTAAAAATCAGAAATAAATGTTTTTCTGGGAGGCAAGTAAGATTGTAATGCTGTTCTCAGTGTTATACTAGCTTAAAGAAATGGGGACTAGGGGGGCTTCTTTTTGCACTGATGTAAAACGGAATACCCGAAGCTTAAAAAATGTTTCACATTGTTGCCATTTTAGGTCACTTTCGACCAGAGTTTATTCGACCACCGCCTCCACTGCATATATGTGAGGATGAATTGGCATGGCTAAATCCAATAGAGCCAGATCACACAATTCAGTGGGATAAGTCAATGTGTGTTAAGAACAGCACTGGAGTGGAGATAAAAAGAATCATGGCAAAAGCTTTTAAAAGTCCCTTAACTTCCCCACAGCAAACACAGGTAAGTGTCATGCACTTTTCTGTCTAAAATGATTTTTTAACAAACTATCAACTCATGTATTTTAGAAAACTTGGATCACTTTAATTGATCTGTGTTTGAATTCAGGAAATTCCAAGGACTTTAAATTGTAAAAACCCAAGAGTTTTGACTTGGGTTTTTATGAATAAGGAAGAAATCTTTAAATTTCATAGCATTGACTGGGCATAGTTACAGTTGATCGGTAAGTGGCTCCAATATTTTTCTGTATGGAAAAATCTTCTTATAACAAAGTTGTTTGTGTTTCTGTGAAAGCTTTTGATAAGTAATTATTTCAGAAACGCCAACACCAAATTATATTTTTTCCTCAATCTGGTAGTATTACCCCTGATTTCAGTGGGCTTTTTGTGATAATCATTATGCTAGCACTATAAAATATCTGTTATTCGCAGAACTTCTTCTGTGACAACAGTGAACTCGAAATTGAGAATTCTTTCTGCTGGACAGGAAACTAAAGGCATCTGATACTTTTCATGGGTTTTTTTCTGCTCTTCCTTGCCACCCACTGGTGAAAGACTACTAAATGCCTTATTAAAGGTTTTATGGGCACAGTTGCCTTTACACAGAAATTTTAATGTATACCTCCAGTGTCTTTCAGTAGAGATGCCTAAATGTAAAGGGTTATCATTCTCCTTAGCTTAGATGTATTATAGCAGTTTCTTCAAGCAGTAATGTGAATAGAAAAAAACCTGAGTATATCTTCTTTTTTTTTTTCTTTACAGCTCCTTGGAGAACTGGAAAAGGACCCCAAGCTTGTTTACCATATTGGTCTCACTCCTGCCAAGTTGCCAGACCTGGTTGAAAACAATCCTTTAGTAGCTATAGAAATGTTGCTGAAACTGATGCAGTCTAGTCAGATAACAGAGTATTTTTCTGTCTTGGTCAACATGGACATGTCCTTACATTCAATGGAAGTTGTAAATCGGTGAGTACTATCTCAGATTTAAGAAGGTTTCCTTAACTATGTAAAACAAATAAATGAACAGTTATTAAGTGACTGTGAGGCTGGCCACAGGGCTGTATTTGGATGCATTCCAAAGACTACCAAAAGTAAGAGGAATTGAAGAAATTACTAGTCAGATTACAGTGAAGGAAAAGACTATCAAATTATCATTCACTTCTCAATTTCTCGATTCTGTTTGTCTTGTTTTGTATTTTTTTAATACTCTCTTCAAAATAATAAGACTTAGTGTGCTCTGATTAATCCTGCAGAGGAAGAGAGTGCTGTGGATTTGTTGCTTCGTACGACTACTGGACTGTTTCTTTCACAAAGGCTTTACTTTTTTTTTTCATGTAGTTCCTTATTGGTTGTGCCTGCAGCTAAAGAAAAAAACCTCTTATTTTAGTCCAGACTAAGTTTGTAAAGTTAGCTGTGGGTTGGCAATAAAGAATTGAACCTCTCGAACATCTTCAGTGCAAAGTTCAGAATGCTGCCAATTTTTTACACCAGTGCTATTTTAAAATATTACTGTAATGTTAACAGCTTCCTATTAGCAGTAGCAAAACTGCAACTTAACAGGAAAAAAACTCCACAATTTGCCAGCAGAAAGATGTGATGGTGGAGACATATTACTTTTTATATTTATTATTTATAATTTTATATATTAATTAGATATGTTGTTGTAATTAAAATAGTATAATTTTATATTAATTATTTATAACATACCATATTTTACCATCACTCTGGTAAAAAGCATGTTTCTTGCACAGGTGCTATGCTAGTTAATCTTTCAGTCCTTGCACCAAGAATGGAGAGACGTATTCAAAGAAAAGACTGTGTTACTCTAATATTAGCAAAGTTTTTCTATGTTGAAAAGAATACATATTGTGTGGTGGATAACTTCAATTGGAGTTGATAATTACTAGAAAATCATGTTATCAAACTGTTTGATACATTCAGCTCAAAACAGTATTTAAAATGGTTATCGCTTAAGGAAGTCTGTCGCTGCAATCTATAGTATTCCTAAAGTTTTATTCAGACATTGGGTTCCTGATTAATATATAAATTTCACTAGCAAATATATGTCCTGTGTCCCAGGAAGCTGCAAGTTTAGTTACTGACTTGCAAAATGACCAGTTACTGGATGTGTGTGGTTTTGTCACTGTTGTGGCTGTCACTCCAATGGGTCACAATCCAGTTGTTCCTGATGAAGAATTCATGTTCTTTTCTCGTATCTTAAAAATTAGCCTCATCTCCAGCTTCTGTCTTCTCTTTCAGCTGAGGTAGCAGTTGTGTTTTGTTAGGACATCTGGAAATATTAATTTTGGTCCTTCTTGAGGTATGCTTGTGTGGAAGATAGAGGACTACAGTGGGACAAAGGGCAGTTATTGTGAGAATCCTCAACAGAAAGTGAATGCCACACAGCTAATCTGCTTAAATGCAACTTGCATTCTTGATGTGGCTGAAGTAAACAAAAGGTGGTATTGTTAAATAGCCATCCTGCTTTATGTTCACACCCTGTCCTCATTGGGAATAACTTCTGCATATAGGTACGAGCCATTTTCTTAACAGAATGCTAGCCCCTTCAATGGGAAAACTTCTCAGACAGCTAATCCCTACAAACTACAAAAGTACGTCTCCCACTTACTTTTTTCCATTTCTTGGCAATTACTGAATGTGAACTCCCAAATCAGCCTTGTTCAGCAGTCCCTTTGCAGCAGAGTTAAACTGGACCTTAAATACAATTTGAGGAAAGAAACATTTTACTTCTGAAATAAATCCCTCCCTACCGGTGCAGACTGACAGCAGTTACAGTCCTGAAGTTGGGCTAATGATCACGACATGGAGAAACAGTGGTAAGAAAAGAGCTTTTACTTCTGTTCAGGATAGCTACACCACCAGTCAGGCATGCTGGTTCTCCCACAGCATAACTACCATAGGAAGAACTTTTCTTAAATTGCAAAATGACTGTCAGTGCAAACAAGGAGACACTGAATTTTTAAGTGAAATGAAACAAAAACTTGAAACTGAAATGTCTAAAACATGCACTATTTTTCTTATTGCCCCCCTCTGCACTACTTGAGATAGTACTGTGATAAGAGTTATTTTGGTCAAATTCTGTTCTAACTTTATGGCAGTTCTACATTTAATGTATGTTGTTATCTAAAACTTGAGAGCTGTATTGCATTTTCAGGTAAGAAACAGCGGCAGCTCAAATAGTTCAGTAGCCAGTATTAAACCACAAATAGGTGTGCTTTGCTGTTAACCCTTAAAGATACACTAATACCATTCTGTGATGCAATAGTTCTCCAATTCTTTTGTAGTAAGAAGCTTCTGAGATTATCGTGTATCATTACTCTCTAGTTAACACTTTCTCATCCGGTCAGGGTCTCCTGTATTTGAGCTCCAGATATTCATATCGTTTCAGTTCCTAGGAGTAAAATTTTGATCTGAAGCAACTAAGGAAACTGATCTTTTGATGCAACGAAGGAGTTATTCTGATTGTATGCTTAAGGAAGGAGTTCAGTATCTAGATTCAGTGCCTAAAATGCAAATATGAATAAGCAAAATTGTATTGCAGTGCTTATTGCAGAAGAATCTTGGTACTCAGCCTGGGGGCTTCATTGCAAATTGGAAACTAGTGTCATTGACTCATTTGTGTAATATATAGCAAATGTTTGTAGGTATGTTATCTACTAGAAACCAATCTAACTCAGCTTCTGTACTGTGTCAGAGTTTTAAGAAGTATTGGGCTTTTAATGAACACATTTAAAATGTTTAGAACTGTATCTGTGGAAGCTGTCAGAAATCAGCTCTGTATGATGTGACTGGGAATAAACTAGTATCACAGGTCTAACTCATCTGTTTTGCAATGGAATCACTAAATTTATGGCTTCATAAACCACTGGACATTTTTAATTTGAACAGGCTTACTACTGCAGTTGATCTTCCGCCTGAATTTATTCATCTTTATATCTCCAACTGTATCTCCACCTGTGAACAGATTAAAGACAAATATATGCAGGTGAGTACTTCAGTAAATTGGTTAGGAAAAAAGATCCCATATATTTATATGCTCTGTGTCGTATGTGTTGAGATTTTATGACTCTAGCTCTACTGTATCCTTAAGCTGCAAAGACAGAAATTGCGTGCAGTACACAGGATATGGGTGCAATGTGGCTTTAGATAGCAGCAAAACCCCCTCTGTCTTGTTCTCAATACCCTTCCAGATGATGACTAACCATTTGTTATCTTTTGGTGGCTGCTGATGTTTCTCTGCTTTGGGACTTTGCCAGATATACATGGGTAGCTTGATCTGCTTGATCTGCGACCTGCTGAATAGCTGTGCTTATTGCATTTGGTAGCAGAATAGGAAAATACCAGCAGAGCTGGGCTGCAGCTGAGAGTATACCCACAGAGTGGGACACTGCTCAAAGGGGCTGCTGAGAGCATACAGCAGCTGTACTTCAGGCACACTGGGGACAAAAAAGAACAAAGCGTCAAGGAACACATACTGATCACCAAGTAGCGTGCAATGCTTGTAAGGTCCAACATTTGTTAACACTGCATACGAGGCCTCACAGCAACTGAGACACAAGATGTTTTGCTTGAAAAGCACAGTACAAAAACACTCCTACTGGAAGTAAGAGGCATGATCCCCAGAGACTGGGAGTTGGCCAGCATCTTGCATTTGTACTTTTGCTCTGAGTTTCATGTTCCTCAATTATTAAAGTTACTCTTGTAACAAATTGTTGCAGAGAAAACGCGATGCTTTTTGATTGCAGTGAAGGAAATAACTTGTTCAGTTTCTGAATTCTCTCGGTATAGGTAGCAAATTTTGCTAAGCTCAGTTCCTGTAAAAATAGTAGATAGCTTATTTTAAATAATCTAATATACTTTAAACATTTAATCTCTCAAGTCCCCTCAGTTCTGTCTGACAATCGTTTGTGTATACAGTTGCTTTTAGAGAAAGGCTTGGGTTCAGCTCTTTCTCACAATGTGAACTGTGAGACCACTTTAATGATAAATTAAGATCTGCTTTTTGTCCTTGAGGAAGACTGTACTCTATACAGTACTATATAGTGTGTATATGCTGTGTATATATACACACTCGATATGATATAGGCTATACAGTATAATGTACTGCTTTATACAAAGTGACTGGATCTGTGTATGAGAAATTTTAAGTGCCGGTTCCTAGGTCTCCACTTCCCAACTCCCAACATGCTCTTCAGGGTGTTACCTAAGCAGCCCTTAGGAAGGAGGAACACTTCTGAGATCCCATCTTTTTCACTGGAGCAGGCAGGAAATGACCCATGAGTTGTGAGGCATGTTGTTGGATTAGGCGTCCCTGGTACTGTCTTTTCTTCTGAGACAGAGCTAGAGGGTCACGTGCTAATTCAGCAACAGAGCACTTCCCATGAAGCAAGTTTGGGATCAGTTCTGTTGCTGTCACTTCCCATCTGGAGTGCCTTAATCATGTGGTGACTGGGGAATTCTGAGTTTTGAAGCTTGTTCATTTTTCTTCATGGTGTTATTGTAGATAACAAGACTAAGCGAGACCCTAGTTATGACATCATCAAGCTATGATCCCCTTCTCTCTGACTTTATTCAGAGGTTACATAATAAAGAAACAGAGTGCATAGGGAGATCTGGTGCTTCGTTTGTGCATAGGATTCATCTTGAGAAAGCTCCTGTATCCAGAAGTACAGTACTCTAAAGCAGAGGTGTCTTTTAATACAGTAGTAGTATGGGAGATAGAAGAGTAGGGGCAGCACATGCAAAGCTTGGGAACAAGATTACTGCTGAAGCTAAATTGTTCCTGAAATGTCTCTGTTGTACTGCTGAGGGCCAACTGTCCTTTAACTGACTTGGTTGCAAACATTTATTTGGATTATGAAACCGTATCTCTTCTGTTTCAGAACCGCCTGGTACGTCTTGTTTGTGTCTTTCTTCAGTCTTTAATCAGAAACAAAATTATTAATGTACAGGACTTGTTTATAGAAGTGCAAGCATTCTGTATCGAGTTCAGTCGGATACGAGAAGCAGCTGGTCTTTTCAGATTGCTGAAGACACTAGACACCGGGGAAAATCCATCAGAGACAAAAACATCAAAATAAAACCACTGTGTCACTGGCAAAAAAACCCCAAACAACCCTGCCAGCATTCTATACCAATTAATTGTATATTTTAAACTTAAATTACTGGATTAATGATGTAATACACTATAAGTAGCATTTTATGCATTTAAACAATAAATAATGCTTTTTCTGATACACATGCTTGAGTTTGTGAAATGTTAGGCCTTACACTTATGCTATTTTTGACAATGGGTTAAACTCTGTATGTCATATGCATATCCTGAACTACAGGCTGTAATTCCAGAGAGAATGTAAATGATACTTGCCATTTCACAGCAAATTTAAGTATTAATCTGGCACTCACTGTCACTGTGTCCAAAACTGTTTGTGAATAACTAAAGTCAACTTGTATCAAGGTAAGTAATTTCAGTTCCTGTTTGCCTTTTTTTTTACTGTGTAAGACCTTCTGGAAGCTGGATAAAACTTCTATGGATGCATGCTGGTTTTGGTGAGTAAGGGAGAGTCTGCTGCTTGATAAATGAAAGCTGTTTTAAATCTGCATCTGCTTCTCAAATTTTTATGAAGTACAAGATCAATAATGCAAGGTCAGGACTGTCCTTTGGCTTTCTCTTCCCAAGTAATTTAAGTTGCTAAATTGCAAATCCCATTGATCTCACATTTCATGCAGCATAATCTTTTGGTAAGAAGTCCTGTGAGAAGCATTCTCCAGTCATTAGGGGTTAGACTTGTATAGCTTCCCAGAGTTAAGATATATTAGGCCAACTAAAGTAGCATTTATTTAAGGTCTGTTCCAATTCTAGACATTCCTTCTAAAACCCAAGACATCTGCTATAAATCATTGTTAGCAGCAACAGTTAACCTAGCTTGTGCTCTAAACTTGTACCTTAATATTTTACATCTACTAAATTTGAAGTACAATTTGACTATCTTCTATGTACTAGTACCCCTCTTCAAAAACATGGTTAAAAAACCACTTTATATAGACTTTAGTCAAAAGTTCCAAACAAAAGCCTACAGCTTATGCCAAAGTAATAGGCTCCATCAGAAAACATTACTACTGCTTCAAGGCATTGCAATCTACCTTATGATTTACAGAATTACTTTAAAAGAATTTAAGCCCAGCAAAAAAAAAAAAAAGTGGGTTGCTACTATAATACTACAGCAAAAGTCTAGCTGTTCTGGCTCTTCACACTATTTGCTTGAGTTGTATTGACATACGTAGATCCCCAATCCCTGAATTTGTCCCCTAAATATAAAAATTAACAAGAAACAGCCTTTAAGATTTTTAGTACAGGCACTCCTGTAATATATGTCTATATATTTTATATAGAAATAATTCCATGTATTTTAGCACAGCCTATTAATTTTAGAGCCCTGTACATTGATGAAAACATTCACACTTTTGTTTACTGAATTTGCTGTATGCTTCTGCATCGTTTGCTTGTTAGGAGGGAACTTTCACACATTCCCTTAGTGCATTGGGTTGTGGTAGTGGGGCAAGGTGGCTGCAGGGTGGCCTCTGTGAGGAGAGGCTGGGGCTGTCCTGTGCCAGACCCAGCTGGTACAAGCTGGCACAGGTGAGCCCCTCAGCCAGGCTGGTGGCACTGCTGTGGTAACTCCATGTACCCAACAGAGAGGGTCTGCATCGGAGCAGGGTTGGAAGGGACCTCTGGAGATCATCTAGTCTAACCCCCCTGCCAGAGCAGGGTCACCTGGAACAGGTTTTGAACATCTCCAGAGTCAGACTCCACCACCTCTCTGGGCAGCCTGTTCCAGTGCTCTGCCACCCTCAAAGTAAAGTTCCTCCTCATGTTTAGAGGGAGCTTCCTATGGTCAAGTTTGTGTCCAGTTCTTTAAGAACTGCAGCCCATGGGATAGACCCCCCCCACTGGAGCAGGGCAACAGCATGAGGAAGGAAGAGCAGAGACCAGGTGTTACGCACTGACCCCAACCCTCCTTCCCCAGCCCCCTCTCACAAGGAAGGGAGAGGTAGAAGAGTCAGGAGTAAAGACTTGAGGGAAAGAAAGATGATCCTACTGTATTTTTAAATGGCAATAAATTAAAATGAATCTTCATCAGTCTAGTGTGCCTGTCATGGTAACTGTTTATTTTGACCCATGAGTTTTTCCATCTTACTTTCTTCCCCTGTCCTACTGAAGAGGAACAGGAGCAGCTGGTATCTAGCAGCCAGCCAAGGTTAACCCACCACATCCAGGTATTGGTTACATAGGGAAAACTCTACAACATGCAGAAAGTTAAGCTTGTTTTTTTAAGCATGTTTATGCTCAGATCCATTTACATAAGTGTAGCAAAGAAAACAAAACCCTCATTGCTTTTTAAAAGGCCTGTATAATTTATTATGGAATTTGAGCTTTTAGCCATTAAGTTACAACAACAATGCATAACTTGACATTCTTACAATTGTACATACACAATGGAAAAGACATAGCCCAGTGCTTAATCCAAACAATGCAACCAAGTTAGTACAAGGTTACCATAGAAGGCAGTCAATTGTGAACAGTTGTTGACAGACTAGCAAGTTCAAATGGTTCTCTGCAGTTACATTTATAGTAAAAGTAATTGGCTTCAAAGTTTTGGACTTAAGCTTCAGACTAACAAAACAATGGAAACTCAAATTATTTTGCTCTTCTGAATCACGTAGGATATGCTCATTTTAAAATGCAGTATCATTACCATGTTTCAGATGGTGAATAGTAGCTTCAGGTCCAATGGAAGTATAGCAGACATTTTCCAGGCAATGCATTCTTCACACAAACACATGCAATTATAGAGACAGTCTACTTTTAAAACTTTCTCAAATCAAGTTTTGCAATACAACAGGATATCCAAGGAGAGAGATCAGGACTCGTACTGAACAAAAACAAAAGCCTTCAGCTTGATTTGTGCATGTTTAATCTAAGATTCAAATTCCCAAATCTTCACATATCACCTATGAGAGAAAAGAACACATCTAGTAAAGATCAGTCTCAAGTACAGAAGACACATACAATTTTGACAGCCATTCTGGTTAAAAAAAAATACATATGCTGCTGCCATCTTCCATTTCAGGAATTGTAATTCACCACGGCCCTATTATAAAACCCCTATTATAAAACTGTATCTCTTCAACTTACCCAGGGGCAGAGTCTTGCTCTTCCCTCTTCCACCCCAACTCCTCATCCCCTTAGCCCAGCTCTAAAAATGAGTTAGTTGCACAGTAAGGATATTCAGTTTCCTAGCTTGTCAAAATACTGCTTTGATAGATTTAATTTTCTGCCACTTAAACCGAATTAGTTCATCACATACTCTTAATCTGAATGTGCGACAGAGCAAAGTAAATAGAGCAGAAAAGGAAATCCAGAAAGGACCCCTCTATCTCTTCTTGTAACAGCAAGCTAGTAAATCCATCCAAGCCATTGTGCAAAGTCTCACCCAGCCTGGTGGCTGAAGGGAGACATACAGAAGAGAACGGTCTCTTGTCAAGCTGCCAACACAATTGGATTCACCCAGCAGCTAACGCCAAGAACTTCATTCCCTCCAGGTTAACCCGATGAGCTATTGCCAGCGGACTCCTCTACTAGATCTCAGTTCCACCTCTCTTTGTAGAGCTGCAGAATCAGTACATTCTTATTGATCCCAGTATCTTCATCCAGCACAGAAACACTGCATTCAATGCCAAGTGCTGAAAATCAAACCAACAAGAACTACACATGCAACCTCTCCACTCAAAAAAACCAAACAAACACAAAAAAACCCCAACAAAACACAACCCACCCACCCTCAACCCCACCAAAAAAGCAAACAAGCCCCCCAAACATGCACCTAACCATCACCACATCATCATCAGCTCTATTCAGGGTGCTAAAGGCTCTGTTGAGCAGGAGTTCCCGGTTTTACCAACAGTTGGGATGTTGATATGTAACAAAAACATAGTTTTATTACATATTGTGACAACAACTGAAAAAAAATACTCCACAGTTCTCAACTCTCAACCTACTGGTGTGTACTTCAAAGTACAGTTGGTATTGCTAACAGTAGCTGTACGTCTAGACAGGAGAAGTCTGCTCTTACAGGGCAGCTAAATAATCAGCCCAACCTGTTGTGTCCTATCTGTTGCCATCATAATGCAAAACCAACACCTTTCACTTCTGATGAAGCTCATCAAAACCTGCAAGTGGTGATCCTGCCACTGCCTCAGACATCCTGAGCCACAGGGCACAGAAAGCAGCCCAGTGGCTACGTGCTTGCTGGGCTCCCCTCTGCACAACTACTACTGGCTAGCCTTAGAGAAAGCTTAGCAGGCCAGGCAGAAAACCAGGACAACCACTCCTGAATCAAGAAGTGATAAAAAAAAGTCTTTGCGTGTTTGACAAAGTTGTTGCAATGGTGTTTCTCCATGCCAGTTACACCCTGGCACAGGACCAGAATTCCCAAAGTGTAAGAGCCCAGCTTTGGCAGGAATATGCCAGTGCCCAATATATTAAGTCGGCATGGATTAAAAGCATTCTCACTGTAGTTAGATTATCCTACAACTCCTCTGGCACACCTCCAGAATGTAGCACTAATTACTGGCAACAGGTTACTGGACTACATTCACATACTCAGGAGGGTGAGGGGCAGGGCCAAGGAGTTACTGCTATCTAATCAAACTGCCCTCGCCCATGCAAACAATCTCCTCCAAGCATTGCATAGACCCAAAGAATCCAGTCATGGGGCAGTTTGTAAAAGAAAATCCAAGTTTTCTAGTTAAGTTGGTACTGCAGGTAATTAAACTCACTGTTAACATGCACTTAGATCTGAAACGTCTATGGTTCATTTTTGCTTGCTATCAAGCCTGAAAGCTGAAGCTAGTTTAAACAGTTATCTACTATCAAATTTATTCTCTAATTTGGCATTTGTAGACTATTACTATTAAAATAAGATTTCTGAACAAAGAGGGCCTCTAGTGTCACTTGAACATCAGTCCATTTTGACATGCTCATAGCTCCTTTGAACTTCACAAGTTTTCTCCCCAACAGTAACACCAGAAATGAAACCACACCAATGAACATGATACTAACAAAACTCATTCCACAAGGACAACCACCCCTAGTCCTGGCTAGGGATTTTCCCCAATGGATTTATTCAACATCTCCACTAGGGGGGTTGTCTGCTTCACATGGGCACCGTGCTTTAGCTTTGTATAATTATACCCCATGAATGCCTCTAGTAAGAAACCCTCTGCCTGATTTCAGCAAAATCTGACAAAGAGACAGAGGTCTCGGACAAGTTCCTGCACATTTTATGAAAAATACACAGCTAGGAACAGAAAAAGATTGGTCCAGGGGAGGCCAGAAGGAACCCACAACACATACAGCATCAGCTGCCACATTCGGTAGGCCAGAGCCTAAGCAGAAGAGGCAGATGAAAGATTCTCCAAGTGGTAGGGAAGGGAGTCACAAGGCACCTATCCTGCAAAAAAATTCATAGCAGGGAAAGACTCATTAGTTCTCACCTTCATATAAACTTTCAGTAGTTAAAGTGCTAGAAACTAGAAATACCAGTTTGATCCAAATCAGCAAAATCCGAGAACCTGTATTTACCTATAGCAGCTTACACCCATTTACTCTAAAAGTAATCGATTTGAGTTTCAACAGCAGGTGACAAGCTTCACGTTTCCAATCCTCTCGCTACGTTTTCAGCTCCATAGATTGTCTCTTTCCTGTCCTGTACTTTTTAACCTACGGCTTGTTGCTAGTGCATGTCAGCTTTTTGACTGAGGTCAGACTAATGATTCGCTTCAGACGATTTTTGTCATTGTGCTTCCAAGGAGAGCAAACTGCTTGCTGGAGGCACTGCAATTCGGCCTTTTATTGTCATCATTCCTCAGCAGCACAGCTGGCCTTACGAGACCTAACTATATCAAAAATGAACTATGCACAAACCAATTCGACCGAAACAACTGTAACTACACTTGTGAAAGGTTGAAACAAAACTGGTACCGTGCCAGCATTAGAAACACACTTCAGGAATCTTCATGCTCGCTATTTTTCTACTTACACTTCAGATTTTATAGGCACACTTTCCAATTCGCAGGTTCTTTAGCTTTTCTTCCAGCTTTCTGCTGGATCTCAGCTTTGATTCTTAAGAAAAGCTTTTGGCTGTACAGGTATTACGTAAAAGCTGAAGTACTTACCACATTTCTCCCCTCCAGCATGAATATTGCGCTGCAGGTATCAGCAAGACACAATCCACAGACTGACAAGACTTCTCTTGATAACGCCTTCTGGTTCCTCCTTGAGCTAGAGTTTAAACCCTCTCAACATTTACTACATCAATGTTCAGTTTTGTGTTAAGGAAGAGGGAGAAGACTTAGATTTTAATCTCGAAGAGACAGTTAAAAAGGCAGTTCTGGAAGTGTTGATAAGCTTCCTTTGGAGATATAAATGTCCCTATACATTGTTTGGTTTAGTTGTGGGTTGTTTCTTTATTTGTTCAGTTTTGGAGATGGTTGGTCAGTCATATTCCATTCTCATGTGCTTCTTGTAAGATAAAGGCATCACAAAAACTTGCACCTGCTGGTGACATCAGAACTACAACCTGACAATTTTCCAGTAAATCTAAAAGTTACACTCCTATAGGGAAGAGGCAGATTTTGTTTTTTTACGTAGGCATTAATAGGAATATTTTGAAGGAAATTTAGGGTGAAACATCTGCTCTGCAAAGTAGAAGTTCAGATTATATTTCCCCAGCTGAAACCTCTGTCATTTCTGGAACATTCATTCTAAAATTAAAAAGTTATTGCTTCTATTGAAGCTCAATATAAGTTAGAAAAAGAATTGCATATTTTCTTAAAAACATTCCAAATATACATTTTAAAAACAAAATGCACTCTAAAACAATGTCTAGTAAAAGACACTGTTTTAAGCAACCTGTAGTAACAGCTTTACAAAAGAAAATTGAGGAATGTAGCATATTATTTATAACATGACAATGCTAAAATCCTAAACAATTCACTTAACACTCTCAATAAGTAGTGTTTTAAATATACATATTTCTTTACAAAACAGTTTAGCAATTCCTTATACCACTTACAGTATATAAATATTTGGATAAGAGGTCATAATGGGAGATGCCAGGGTTTATATTTACTCTCAGATGCTTCAGTTTAAGTGTTTTACTATAAGGCACAATACTGCTAATCTAAAAGAACGGAATAAAAGCTAATGGCAAACCTAGTTAAAACTCCTAGCGTGGAATATCCAAGAGGAGAATTCCAGCATCTCTATGCAAAGGAAAAGGAAAAAAACTAAAACAAAACCAAACTTCGTAGATCCTAAGAATCAGTTTCAATTTGTACATAACGAAGTGGGGCAGCATGGGAGCAGGAGTAAGAAGGAATTAAGTAAATTCTTATAAATAAGACTAATAAATATATTTTAGCCATAATTAGCCCTTTACCTCTGTTCTACTGAGTTTAAGATTGAAAGAGGTTACCAGTGTGCATATACCTAAATAAGTCTACATGCTCAGCACGTGAAGACCACGTAGCACAACCTATTACTGCCAAATTCAGTATAAAAGCTAGCAAGATGGAGAAAGTCTCCGTTTGTCTCAGCATCCACTCCGAGTAGAACACATTACAAGATCAAATTAGTATTTGTTACATGTAAGGAAAGTTGTAGCTAGCAATTTTTTTCATCACAAAAAAGGATATGTAACATATCCATGAAGTTATCTGAATCCTTCAACATTAGATTATGTCTTTTCTAAGAATATCCATCTCCAGTTACAACAGATCAGAACTTTCAGAACATTTTAATAGTTATAGTCTTGTAAGTGTTCTCCATGTGTACATACTGAATGTAAATAGTGCATCCAAAATATTTATCCGTTAGACATTCTACATTGTTTTCACTGCCTAGTCTTCATCTTTGTTACAGCCCTCTGGAACACAATGACATTGTAACAATGCTTACAGAAAAAGGGTTATTGCATCTTCTTTTAGGATGAGACATCCAGAGGAGATTTTATAAAATCCTCCTGTGTATAAAATTCTTAGTTATTAGCCCTTTTGGAACACCAGCTAGAAAAGTTTGAAAGGTAAAATAATTTACATTGTTATTTTTTCCGTTAACTAGACAAAAGTCCATACTAATTAAATAAAAAATAATAGTTCTTCAACAGTCTGTTCAAAATATCTTCCATGAAGCAGTTCAGTGGGAATTTCCATTAGATAGATGTTCTCCATGACGATTATTACTGACATCCACATCTAGAAGCCAGGAGTTAGAAGAAAAATTGTTTGTTGATTTACAATTTTAATACATTTTATCTGTTACATTAATCCAAACCCTGGCAACAAAATTCCTATTCATATATACCTAAGGTTCTCAAGATTCTCTGTGTAAGTAATCCTTCAAAAACGCTGTTTACATCTCTCCCCTCCCTGCAATTTTCTCCAGCTCAATAGGATTCTCTCAAAATCTACCTGCTTGTATTTTCTGAACATCAGTATTAAGCACCACCACTCAGTCTGGTCCACAGTGCAATACTAGCACTACTAACATCACTTAGAGAATGGCTTCTTCTCATGCCATGAACGGCATTAAGGATTGTCAACTGATAAATTAAATTATTACTTACCAAGTAATGCTGTGGTTTCACCTGCATCCTCTTTTAAACTGGTACATTGCAATACAGATTCATTAGTGGAAGAAGCTGACAATTCGCTTACTTCATTTCTGTCATCATCTTGTAAAGCAATACTCAGACTTCCGACTGAAACACTGCCACTTATTGATTCAGGTATTGGAACTTCAAGTACATCCTCAGGGTCCCCCTTCAAAATTAAATATATTTAACTGACACTTTTGTCTACCATTAGAAATCAACATTCCTCGATGTTACCACTTTAACTTCACCGTATTGGAAAAAAGACCATTTTTTTTGCCTATTATCTATGTGCTTATAGGTACAGTGTCAAGCAGCGTCTACTTTCAATGTTATTGTCTGACTGCAAAGAAACGAAGCCAAGCAAAAGAAAAGCCACTTTTTCAAAGCCACCCCAAAGCCAAGAGCAGCAACAGGAGGAGTCAACCCAGCCAGCCTTTTGGATGGAACATTTCAACACTGCAGCAACAGTATTGCCACAGCCTGGCTAGGAGCGGGCTCAGCACATACAGTCTTCACTGAGCAAACCTATTGATCCTTCGCGAGTTTGTGGAAACCTGTTTTCCATGATAGTAGTTGGGCAAGCTTAGACTTTTTTTTTTTTTACTGGGGTGAGCAAACATTTGACGAGAACAAACTTCCCTTCTTCTCTCTCTCCAGCCTAACTTTACATCTGTTCCAAAAATGCAAATATGCTGGCTTGTCACTTTGCAGGAACAAAACACCTGCAGCACAGGCAGAGAACTTTATGTCACCTATTGTATAGCATGAGCTATTTCTGATCCATTCTGAAAGTTAATTTGAAGTCCTACGTGCACAATTCTGTTCCTAAAATTAAACAGACTACCTTCACTAAGCTATTGCCATTGATATACTGACATTATTTATACATAAGCAAGTATACTGCAGTACAAGTAGCTATTCTGTGAGCTTCATAAAGAGTATTTTTCCCCTCCTCAAACAATTAGCAAAGGCCCTCTTAAGATTTAAGAAATTCTAGGCTGATTCTTTCTTTAGCACCAAAGCAGCATATTTTAAAGTGTACTGAATACTAATAAGCTATAGAACTGCTACAATTGAATGCAAGTTAAGACACATGTGATACTAATCTCTACACATGTGGGCGAGGGGCATTAGTGATTTTGGTTTCCAAAACTTAGGCAGTTAAATAAGCACTGAAATGACAAGATTCAACAGTGCTCTACTAAATCAGTCCTACATGCTGAACTGCGGTTGTTTTTCTCACAAGGAATGGCATAATGCAGAATTAGACCATTGAAGTCCGCTCTTTACAAAACAAAAGCCAGGTAATAGGACTTAGTGCCTTCTTTCTACTTCGAGCCTTGAAAAATTTTGAAGTATCTGAAGTATTTGTTTTCCATAAAACTGAATTGAGCCTTCAGCCTCTTTGCAGAAGGTTTAGTAGATTTCTATAACAAGGCTGCACATTCTTGTCTGCAGTTATGTCACTTGGCAAGCACACTGCTGAAAGAAGCTGCCTTGCTCTTTGCGCTTTTCCCCCCACCTCACATCAGTAAAAAATTCCCCACAATCACTCTACAAACTAGACTGGGCAACACGGTCAGGCTGAAAACTAAGCTAGGAAAAAAGTACTGAATGATTCCCCACATTACTGGCTTCAGTGGGACTGGAATGATTGATGCATAAGCAAGACACATTTCCCTTATTCCATCAGAAAAAAGAACTCGGCTTCTGTGTTTAATGTAATCCCATTCAACCTGCTTTCCAACATTCACTTTGCCTAACAAGCAGAGAAGGTATTACTCCCTCCTGGTTAGGCTTGGCATCAGTATCCCCTGCAACAGCATGAAGTCAGGGAATAAAAGTGTTCTGAAGGTTCTAGCATTTCAGTTTTCAGACTGTATACAAAAGGATATATCCTTTTGCATATATAACACAAGTTACATCAACTCCAAGAACTGAAAGTGAGCAAAAAATAAGCCGTTAAACATAATATTACAGTAATAATAGCTATTTTGCATGACAAAAAGATTGCAACTCCTGGGTAAAGTCTGACTTAACGCACAGAAGCGCCACAATCTGGTATAGATATATTACATAGCAAGAGCATTATCACCTTTGACAAAACAAAAGAGTAATTCATAAAAGTCTTCCATAGATCTGCTAAGTCTCTGCAATTAAGAGGAAAGCTAGTCAAAATGCAGACCTAGTCTGTGAAAGGAAGGTCCCTGAAACCAAAGAACACCCCTGTTTTCTTAAGGCCTCCGTACATCAGTAGAAGAGAAGTACATTCATGCCTATGGCATTTTAGTGGAACTCAAGACTATTTATCAACAGTGACCAAGTAACCTACCGCGTGTGTCTTCATCTCTCTTTTCTGGTGCTGTCAGAAAGAAATGAGAGCACATCATTTTCTCTACTTAACCAATTTCTGGTGAATGTCTTTAGGAAGGTTCTAAGTACTGGCTTACTTACAGGGATAAAACACTGGGCATATGTTGAAGATACACAAACACTCAAGATAGAAAAACTAATTTCTTCCTTTGAACTGCAGTTCTCAACAAGATCAAACATATGCTCTAGATCTACTGAATTAAGTTATATTTTTGCAGCTTGGGCAAACTGCCTCACCTCTGCTTCAACTTCCTTACTATCAGGAGCTGGAAATAAAAAATTGGTTATCACAGAAGAGTATGCAGAGGATTCCTAAGCTGCTCGATACACTGTTTAAGCTCTTACCCATAAAATTCCCTTATTTTTCTGGTTCTCACTCAATTACCCTTGCATCTTTGCCCAGCTTCTTCAGTCTCGTCAAGTAACAACTGTTCTCATTCTGAACAGTTACACAAAGTCTTGCCTGCTGCACCGTACCTCTACCTGGAAAATTAAAGTAAATGTGCAACATACCCAGTATCCCAAAGCTTTGATAACATCTAGTTTACACATTGGACAAGTTCGGTGGTCCAAAAGCCAAGGGTCAATGCACGTTCTATGGAAGATGTGCCTAAAGAAAAGAAATGCCCTTTAGAACTTATCATGAGAAACACACACCTTTTCAAACGATGTGCAGATTACCACATTAAAAAATAAATCCATTCCTTTATACCTTGACAATTAGGTACTAGTTAATTTACTAGGACAGACACTAGGACTTCACTCCTACATTTCTCCCAGTTGCTCCTTTTTCCTGCACAGATATGAAGTGCTACGTGATCTCCCAGTGCCCTCCAACACGTACAGGCCACCCAAATGGCACAGCTTCAGCTCTGCCAATGGAGTTTCAGAAGAGTTTCCAGAAAGCTTATCACATATTTCTTAGGGAAAACATGCTAAAGAGGAAAGAATAATTATGGCAACTTACTTGCATGGCAGAATTCGGACAGTGTCTTTCAGTTTATAGTTCTCAATACACACAGCACAGTTTTCCACATCAACATCTAAACCCTAAAGATGACAAACCATTTGAATGCATTACATCTATAGTTCATTACAGAACAAGCTTCACAGAATATAAAATGTATAAAGTTTAGCAAATAAAAATATCTCCTTCATTTAATTCAAGATTCCATCAAGAGGTGATTTGATCAAGTAATACCAAATATTAAAAGCTGCCAAACTCGGATTTTCCAATTTAAATAGCTATACATGGTACCTTAATTTGTTAAGTCTCAAACATTGGCTTTGTTCATGGGTGCGCAGTTTAAAGTAACTATAAAATGAGATTTTTAAAAAGAGGTCAGCTTAGATGAAAGCACACAATCTAATTCTTAACTGATGGTCCCAAAGACTTGCAAGTGCTTAAGCAGGACAAAATTCTTGGGGTTGAGTACCGCAAACCTCTTCTTCCCCACTTTTTTTTCCTTTTTCTACCACATCCTAGCAGATATCCCTTGGTAGCTAGAAGAGAACAGAAGTATGCAATTTGGGATGTTTTTTTAAAACTTCTCCCCAAAACACAGTATTTCCCCACCTCAATTTGCTTCTTTCTAAGGGTTCAATATCTTTCCTAACAGTCTTACTGCCTTCTTGAAGCCATGCTTATAGTTGCAGTGCAAATACGATGGATATCTCCAGATACAAGAAAAATAAGTCAATGTTAACTGCGTTGTATAAAACATAAGTATTAGAAGAACAGACAGTGGACCAACTTCTTCCCTTTCATCCCCCATAAAATAAGTATTTTGTGTTTACTGCTTACTGAAGCACTTCAATTTCATTACTACAAACACTCAAATGAATTAGTACTACAAGCAAACGTTCAAGTTCAAGAGAAGTTTTACCCTCCTTTGCATGCTATCAGTTTACATAATGCCTTAAATTCCCAAGTAAATAAAATAAAGACTTTTTTTACATATGCAAAGTTAAGGTAAGTATTTGTTCTCTAACAAGTATTTTTTGTTCTGTACAAGAGGCAAAGTCCAAGCATAGCATACGTAGCACATACTCAAATGAGTGTCCATTTTACAATAATCCCATAAGCCTCTCAGGAAAGCTCTACATGATAGCAAATACACTTTTAAAATACTGACCTATTTTTAGTTAAATACCTCAAACGCAAGTGAAGTGATAATGAAAGACTGTACTGTGTTGCAATAAAAGAAATATACTTTTAGTCATAATGGCTGAAAGGAAATATGTAAAGAAAAAAACCATGTTTACAGAGTAGACAGGACTGTATTTCCAGATAAATTTACATTAGTTCATAAGAATACCTCTGCATCATTAAGTTACATAAATTTGCTGATAGTAAGCTGATTCAGATCAAATCAGATGACGATTTACCAAGCAGAAAACCTCTATTTTAATAGAGAGATTTTAATCTAATCTCATTCTACTTTGCTTAACTAACATGGCATTCATAGGTACAATCAGCATACTACATAACAACTTAGTTAACTTCCCCCATTTTACTTATTTATTTTAGTCAAGGGTATATTGATGGAAAGGAACTACCTCCTACACTGCAAAAAGTGTCATAATATAAATCTTTTTTAGACATTTACTGACGTTTATGTTTACATCAATAACTTAAACGCAGTTAAGTTTCCTTGTGGTTCTCACCATAGGCTTCATCACGATCCTTTTACATCCAGTTCCTCCTATGCTGATGTTATGCTTTGATACTGCTTTACACAAGTTTTGGTCCATTTCCATCTTTCTTGATCTCTGACTCCACCATTGTATGAACAGAAGTATGAACATCCCTCTGTTCACAGTTTGAAGTAGATTACTTTTTGATGGAATTTAGAATATCATTAGAAGTAACAAATATTCAAAACGCTACTTAAATACGTTGAATGCGTAAGAGGAAGAGAGGCAAGTTCAAAGACAGTTGGGTATTTTTAATTTCAAAACTGATTTACTAAGTGAAGGACATTCTCTGTAGCATGTGACCTCAGCTGAACAGCTTCTGTTGAACCATGGCTTTTAAAGTTCTTACACATAAATGTCCTTTCTCACCTTAATTTTATTCATGGATTAAAAACCGAATACTTGTTTTTTGTCTCTGAGCATGTAAGTCCTTAAGCAAAAACTAATCAAATAAGACAAATAAGGGTGGGGAAAATGTCTGTGTAGTAGCAGAAGTCTAGTCAAACTAATTAGCATATCAGAGCTGCCTGAAACCCCAACTAAAATAATATTTTCTTTTGAAATCTTGGCTTTTTCCACTTCAGTTATTCTCATACAGCTATGAGTTTAAGCCATATGCTGTCAAAGCTAACTTTTCGAAAGCTGTTTTAATTTTTAGAATAGTTTTATTTTAATACACTGAAATGTACTTCTAAAAAATTTATACTTCAAGTAAGTCTATACAGCTCCTTAATGTATTGTATATCAAAAGATGAAACAAGTCTTTCATTTTTCAAAGCTTTTTAAATTTCTAAGGCCTTCTGATCAATAAAAAGATGGATGTTCTTTTAAGAAAACAAAACATTACATCAGCTGTAAGAACTGTGCAATCAATAGGTCCTAGGAAGTATTTTGCAATCCACTTGTTGATGTTTTCAAGTGCTGATAAGACATTAGTGTTTCCTCATCCTTACAGTATCAGCCCTGTAGTGTCCTGCAACATTCTGTACAACCAGGTATTATTTGCAACAAAACAGCCTTACGTTTCATAAGTAGTTCAAATTTGACTCTTCAATTTTAAACTTGGCCTTCTAAGCAAAGCTATGAGCCTAAAATTGAAGAGTCACACTGCAATTTCATTGTGAGAATTTTAGTTTAAATTTTATAAAGACATTGCAACAGTTTTTAAATCACACAGCAATAACCAGAGCCACTGAATTACCTTTTCTCCTCGTTTCACAGTATGCAGCTGAAGCTGGCTGATTGCTTTCTTGGTTTCTTTCCTATGTCCCTTGAATAAAGATTTTAGGTATTAGCACACAAGTTATTTTTAAGAGTTACATTTCACAGCTTTTAGATACTTTCCACATGGATTCAAAAGTCTTCTGAATGCATTTAAAGATTCATCTCTGGCTAACTAATTTGTTTACAAAATACTTCCAGCCAGCAGATGTTGAAGAACTGCAAGTTCTGCATTCTCGGAGCACGGCAGCAGACATCATCTGTAAGCCTAGTGCTCTCATGAGGAACTCAACCAGTGCAGGACTACATGGACCAACCTGACATACATACCCTCGTACCATAACTGCCTGCATTAAGGGCCTTCCCGCACTGGAAAATTGACACTAATTTAGGCTTTAGACGCATCAGAGCTGAAACAAGAGCCGTATAACCAGACCTTCTAGTTAGGCAAGCCCGTGAACAAGCACACAGAACGTTTTGCACAAGCTTGAGAGAAGGTGGAATCCTGCCGAGCAGCCTACAGCTGGCCACCAGGTCAAAAGGCTGCTTGTAGCTATTAATGCTTCCCCTCAGTTAGACACTGTCTCACATGTTGTACAAAGCTTTGCACTGAAAGGACACATTATGCAAAGGAGATGACAAGAAAGGCTTAACAGACATGAGACACCATACTGGACTTCTATACAGTAACAGTCCTAATTATGCTTAGAGGGGAAGCAAGAAAAGAAAGCAGTACTGTATTCCAAGACAAAGTGCTAGCTACTGATAGAAACTGAGAAACTAAACACTCCCAAGTACAAGATGTTGATGTCTCTAGCAGCAGCCCTCACTGATGAAATACCATAAAGGAATCAAAAAAACCGTAATGGCAGCTTATCTCTGTAATGATAATTACAAGACATATTTTACAAACTTCTAGTACTGAAAATTGGGATTTTTTTCTTATTTTTTATGGTGTTAAAAAGAATTAGTTTGAAAGTTCTCTCAGAAATGGACAACCAGCAGCAGCAGTCTGTTCCACCTTCTGATCAGCTCAGGGTTTTCTGCACAGTCCTTTCATCTTCAGTAGCAAGGAGGGCTTCCAAAGATTTACCACTAAACTGATGTTAGAATAAATCTTGTGCTACCCGTCTTCACCTTCACTTAGCAGCTATACTGTAACCTGCTTTAAACCATGGCCTCTTAACTGCAAAGTCTTAATTATACTGTAGTCAATAAGCCAAGCAAAATAACATTTGGGTTAGAAAAGTGGCTTATGGTTTCCAAAATGCTTTTAAGACTTCTCATGATATATCTTGACCAAGATATTCACAACACATTCAAACTTTATGCAATGTTTTATAAATTTTTTTGTTTTCAATGGCCATTTTAAAAGAAGCAGAATTGAGGAAAGAGGTACAACCCTCTAATGTTACACAATTTCATTTAAGAAGCACTTAAGAGTTTGCGGTATATACTCTGGGAAACATCACATTTAACCTAAAAGACTCTTAAAACTACTTACAAAGCATTTGAACTTCCCTTAGCATGAACAGGAAGAAGCAACTTTCTTCATCAAACAACTGTTACAATACAAACACACACCCCTTTTTCTAGAAATACTTCTCAAAAATTTTGTTTTCTTGAAAGTATCCTCAGAATGTAAGTTCTAAGACTTAAAGCTTAGTAAAAAAGGCTCTAGGGAACCAACATTTCAAGTAGACCAGCAAGTTTAATCAATAAAAAAGTCCCATGTGTTATCTCCAGTTACTGAACAGAGAAATTAAGTATTTTCCTAGAAGAGTCCTGTAAGTCCTAATCAGTGCTCAGACTCCTGAAAGCAATCAAAAATTCCCTTCCCTCCTCCCCCAAACCTAGAAACTACATGTTCAGACAGAAGGCAGGGGAAGTCCACATGATAAGCAGTCATTTGAAACATTTTTTTGTTGCTGTTCTGAACCGAGCATAAAAAAAAAACCCAGAGAAATGCTTGCAAAGCAAAACGAGTGCAACTTTCTTTTTCACTTCTAGTAGAGAACTCTGGTAGAACTGCCGACGACCATGTGTGCTGGTTTTGGCTGAGGTAGAGTTAATTTTCTTCACAGTAGCTAATATGGGGCTATGTTTTGGATTTGTGCTGGAAACAGTGTTGATAATACAGGGATGTTTTTGTCATTGCTGAGCAGTGCTCACACACAGCCAAGGCCTCTTCTGCTCCTCACACCACTCCACCAGCGAGCAGGCTGGGGGTGCACACAAGTTAGGTGGGGACACAGCCGAGACAGCTGATCCCAACTGACCAAGGGGATATTCCACACCATATGATATCATGCTCAGTAGATAAAGCTGGGGGAAGAAGGAAGGAGGGGACATTCGGAGTGATGGCATTTGCCTTCCCAAGTAACCGTTGTGTGTGATGGAGCCCTGCTTTCCTGGAGATGGCTGAACACCTGCCTGCCGATGGGAAACAGGGAATGAATTCCTTGTTTTGCTTTGCTTCCGTGCACAGCTTTTGCTTTACTTAAACTGTCTTTATCTCAACCCATGAGTTTTTCCTTACTTTTCCGATTCTCTTCCCCATCCCACCAGGGGCGAGTGAACAAGCAGCCGGGCAGTGCTTAGTTGCCAGCTGGAGTTAAACCACATCACCATGAAAGAAACCTAACCGATTTGCAAGAGCTGAAAAGCACAGGGAAGTGCCATCCTAAGATATTTTAAAAACTCAGCTGGACTAGGCCCTCAACAACTCCATGTAAGTTGCTATCTTGTGTGCGGGGGTTTGAACTAGATAGCCTCCAGAGGTCCCTTTCATCCTAAATTGTTCTATGATGAAGGACTTCCCCTCAGGGGAAGAAAGTAAAGCTGACTTTTTTTTTTTAACGTATCAAAGAAGAACAGGGATTTGGAATGGGCAAATTAAGGAGGGAAAGTTATTCCTTCCTGATTTTCCCAGTACACCCACCACTCTCAGCGCTTTAGATAGTCCAAAAGAACTGAATCCCACCACACATGCTCCTTCTAGTCTGCCACTATTCAGTACTTGACAGTGGAGTAGTAAGAATACAAGTATCAAAAGTAGTTTTTACAGAGCTCTAGAACCAAAATTTTAGCCCTAATTACTTGTGGGTCTTAAAAAAAATTACTATGGTCCCTCTCCATTAGAAAAAAAATCTGGTTAGGGAAATCAGTACTTTCAGAACAAGATTACTGAAGAACGAAAATAATTTTTAATGTCAAAAGGAAGGAAGTTAAGTTAGGTGACAAATCACACAAAAAGCTGCCTTTATTCAGTTGTTGACAAGTGGCTAAATATATTTCCCATGACTTCACACAGGTATCTAATAATTGCAACTAACCAAACTTGTGATGCCAATTAGCACAGTGCTCATTAGCCTCATTAACCACCACTGAGTAGCATTCACAGATAGTAAAGTAGCAAGAAGGCACATATCTTCAAGAATACTTCAATAAACAAGCAAAGTTAGGCAACTGATTTGACCTGAGAAGATGGTAAATACTCTAAAGCATCATCATCTCCAATTACCTGGTTTCCAAACTGTGACCCTGTATACAGGAAACGTTGTATATAGTAAAATATCAGCCAAGCGAGCGATATAATCATCATGGTGATGAAGGCGATGGCTACAAACACAACCGACTGACCACTAATATATTCTTGCACGTGTCGTGTGCCAACAACAATAGTCATTTTTACTGGAATCCCTCTTCGTACTGGCTCCAATATCTCTATTCCTTTTGGATAACCAACCATTATCACAACTGTATTTCCTGTTCCTGTTGGAGGAGGAAAAAGAAAAAAAAGTCAGTCACTGGAGTAGAAATTTAGGCTTTCTGGCTTGATGGTAATTTGGGCCTCTTCAGTTAAGATCAGTGAGCAAAGTTACAGGAAAACCTCTGAGTTTTTTTCTAGCATAGCAGACTTGATATCAAGTTTACTACTAAAGAACACTTCTTTTACTTAATGAAACTCTCAAACACAAGGCAAACTTCAACAGATGCACCTTCACTGTTCAAGGGCCTATACTCTTCATTCCACACGTGAGGTGGGATAGTGGATGCCATGCAAAAAAAAAAACAACCAGGTGAGTTATACACGTCTCATCTTGAAGTTGCTTAAGTTCTAACACGCAACTCAGGAACAGCTGGTCTTTTATTTGTTAGTGCAGGTTATTTTAGCTGCAGCTGGAGACAGTATGTGAATACCACAGAGACATATTCAATTAAGTTTGAATCTGAATCCATAGCACAATTACACTGGACATGTGAACAAAAAGAAAAAAGATTCTGGTATTTAATATTGAATTATATTAAACATTGAAATACCTAAAGATTCTTCAATACTAAATATTCAAAACGTAATGAGACTTCACGACAAGGACTTGTCAAGAAATACTTTAGGACTCTCTTGCAAGCATGGAACCAAAGGACTTTATTATATTAGAACTCAAAAGCACTCAATCCATATGAAAAAACACCTAATGCCAAAGAAACCTTTAAGCACCATACTGCCACCAAAAATGATAAGATACTGTCAAGACCACCTAGCAGAAACTAAAGATCCTCTGTGACTAGAGTTTTACTCCATTTTGTCTGGAAGCACCTCCAGTATTGTCTCAGAAACATCTAACCCAAGTATTACAAAATAAATTACAAATAAATGTACTTGTTAAAAATGTCACCTTTTCACTGGTCTATGCTATTTTTATTGGAATAGTTCTTACTTTGTGTGTATCAATACTGCTATACACCCTTGATCAGTCATGGCTTTATAGCTCACTTTGCACTCCTACAAAAAGTGAAAAAAGAGAAAGAAAAAAGTGAAAAAGACAAAAAGTGAAACTAAGCTTGATTCAGAGAGAAAGTAGAGGAAGAAGAAAGAAGAGAGGGGTTTTCCTAGCCAGAAAGCTAAAGCTGTAATGTCACAGCTACCTTTTTAGATTTACAAGATTACCCACCTGCAACAAGACCTCCCACTGAAGACTTAAAGTCTTTTTCCCTCCTGGCTGTACTAGCTTCACTACTGAGAAGCTATGTCAAAAGAAATTGTTGCCTAATTTATAACATTACACCAAGTGGGGATTTTCAAAACTCAAATCAGCATTCCGGACTCACCCACCTCTCTGTCTACTAAGACAAAGAGTTATTTGCTTGAAATATTTAAAACAAACTATTTTAGTCAAGACTGTTCCGCTGTGACACCTCAACCACCTGGCCACTCCGCCACCATGCCAAGGGGAATTCGCAGAAGCTTCACTTCTGTATATAGCAGCTCCTCCCGCCGTAAGCGTGGACAATCTGCTGTGGATGAAACACTAAAGGTTCCAGTTATTAGTTGAATAACCCTCCTATCTCAATGCCAGTTACTCTTTTTCAGCTTCACCTTACACAACCATCCCACTTCCGGTCGCCTACTGTAAGAACCATTATACTGATCTGCCAGATCAAGGCCCAGCAAGAGAGCAAATTTTCCAATTTGCTACATTTCTGGAAGTTTTGGGGATGGTGCCAAAAGACAAAGATGCTACTGGGGAAAGGCCCAGCTTGTGCCTCCCCTCAGGCACCCCACTCGGCTCGCCAGCAGCACCCACCCAGCTCCCATCACGCGTGCCCTTGCCCAGTGGGTGCCTTAGGAGACACAAAGCAGCGAAGCTGAAGACCAACAGGACAAGTTCACCAGCAACTACCCTCCGCTAATTAGTTCTACTCACCAACAACGTGCTGATCCACGTGATACCACAAGTCCAAGCACAGTAAAAATTGGTTAATTAATATTATTCTCCTCTCTGAACCAGCATGAAAGCATTACCAGAGAGACTCGTGAATCTGAGAGAAGGGAGCGTGTGAAACACTGCTTGCTTTCTGACCCTGCACAACCCCACCGGGAGTTAACAAGAAAAGAACGTATGAAGGTAGAAATTTATCTCACATTGCTGAGAACTGTTATCCACATACCTGAATCAGGAGATTAGGTCCTGTGTCCTTAATCAACTGTAAAAGTTACAAGTAACAGAAGGGGTGCCTAAGGATGGCTAGTGAACAGTACAGGAGTGCTGGAAAGATTTATATGGTTTCATTCAGGCTTGGGGAAGAACAGAAAGTTTGAAGATTAGAGGCAGCCTCAATTTTTCAATCAATAAATGTTTCCTCCTCAATCCCAAAATCTGAGTCAGTTTAATCCTGCTAACCAGTTCTCTGCATGATTTCTAACAAAGAAGTATTTAAAAACCCCACAACAATCAGTAATACCTTTCCCTGTTTTATCGCTAGCATGTCCAACTATCAGCCAGTTATTTCCTTGAAATGGAAGTCAAGATACTTTTGTGCAATGGCTGCTAGACACTGTGACACCTTCTAGTTTTAGAACTGACACAAGTACGCCACACATTTTTAAATAAATGCCCATTAAAAACATTTGAACAGTTTCAAAGACTTGGTGACGAACCTGCCATTAAAAATTACATGCAACCAAACACAATGGCCTTGAAGGTCACAAGACAGAAGGAGGGAAAAAAAAATTGTGATCTTCTATTACAAAAGAAATAAGAGCAGCCTCAGAGAAGCAGTTACACTGAGCAGCCTGTAAGACTAAGGGCTTTAACTCATTCCTCACTAATTTTAGACTTCTGTTCTGAAACACATTATTCAGAAACTGAAATGCTGTTGAGTCATTCCACCAGCTTCTCCAACTGCAACACAACTCAGAGACCTCAAATCACACTTAAAAAAAGAACTCCAAGTGCCACATACACATATCTACTGAGAGCACGTTTTGTTGGCTTTACCTTTCTATAACTTTCTATTTTTGCAATAAATAACCATATTTTTACTCTGCTAGAGTAAACTTATTTTCTTTTCTACGTTTGATTGATGCTTCAGTGGAATCAGGTAGATTTGAAATCTGGTATATGCTTTTTTTTTTTGACATTATCATCCAAATAAAGCAATGAGAGCTGGTAGATCCTTAGGATACCTGGAAAGGAAGGCAAATTTGGAACTCTGAAGATGAAGGTATGTTTCTTGCCCGTGTGCCAAGGTCAGTTTTACTGCTAGTATCGCTAGTCTTCTCCTGCAAAAGGAAACCAACACTTTCCTGATGAGGAAAAAGTAGCACAGATACAGATCTTGATTCCAGGCATCCCAAACCATCACATTTATTCCCATTCATGCCTACAGATAACAAAGACAATTTTCTGTCATCTGGGAACAAATTGCAAACATACTCTAGTTTTTGTCCTCATGAGAAACACCAGAAAGCTCCCAGAGTTTGAGCATCTTGATAAGAGTTTGAGGTCAGCCCTTAGATCTATTTAAGCATAGGCACCCCACTAACATTGCCACAATTAGCAGCGGATGCTCTTTTTAGCTGGTCCAAACAAATGTCTCTGACCTTTACAAAATGTGTAACAGTATGCTAACAATCCAATGACAAGCTTTGTCTCAACCATCTACCCCAACCTCACCTCACCAAATTCCTGGTGTGTGTTGTGTTTTTACCTGCCTCAAGAAGGAGGATGTGTATCCAGAAGAGTCAAGTAGTCAAGCAATCAACACTGGTACGCAATTCCCCTTTCCACATGGGTTTCCAACGCATATGCACTCTTACACATAAAATAGGTATAAGCATTTTGAAGTTACTCCTGCTTCTTCAGAACAACATAGCAGCTCAACATCATACAGTCACTGTCTGACTTAAGCAAGCCACTGATTTCAGTTCTGTCCTTTCAGTAGCACGGTACCAGAAGCTTTTGGTAGAAAGCATCAGTAATACCAAAGTTATGAACCACTTCAGAATCCTAAGCAATGTTGCAAAGAGTTGAACTACGTGCAAAATAACCCTAACTCTGCTGCTTTGGAGCTGGCAAGAGCTTACAGTATAGTTGTTCCCATCTGTTTTGTTCAATATACCTGCATAAAAAAACATGAAAGTGAAGGAAAGAATTAGCTAGGTGTATTTTGGCAAAGCCGTACCAAATCAAAGACCATTTTCTTTACACAGCCAAAGTCATACACTCAAGTCCCAAGCTTCCCTTAAATCCACAAGCCATGCACCAAAGCTCCACTCCAGACCTATCTCAAACTATTGTAGCCAGTCCTCCTTCCTCCCTTCCCCCTGTGTATCAAGCATAATCGTATTTTATTCCATAGTCTTCAAGGTATCAAGCTTACATTCTTATCAGGATCACCAAACCTTAGCTTGAGAGGGGATTCAGAGATGGCTGGATGCCCAGCATGAAGCATAACAAGAAAAATATAGAACGAGAAGACCCTTTTTTCTTTCCACTACAATACACCTCTGCCTGCCCCTAATTTCTCAACCAGCACTGAGCCTCTAACTCTTCTTAGTCTGCTCTCCACAATACTCCACACCTTGCCTCTCCAGATTCTCCAGACTCCTCTCCAACCTACTCCCAGCTAATATTTACCTACAATACTTACTTTGGTTTTGGAAAGGAATTTGAAGCCTCTGTATTAAGTTCACCACCACCATCAAAAATCAACAGCCTTAAGGCTATCTACAAGGTCTATAATCCTGTAAACCTGAAGTTTGAGTTTATACTATTCAGATTCAAGGATTTGTACTTCAGTTGTTGAGTCATTTGGGTAAAATGAGTGTCTTCCACTGGAAAAAACCTCCTCAGCCACACATGAAGTTGTTTCACTATTTCTTCCCTCAAGAAGGGAAGTCATCCAGCATTTTGAGCAATGTAACTCGGGCAGAGAGCAAAGGCCTGAAAAACATGAGACACATCAGTAGAGTCGTATTTGAAGAACCTTTTTTTCGAAGGCGGGACAAGACTGCAAGGCTATATACTCAAACTCAACTCTCCTGTTCCAAAACTTTAATTAAAATCCTTACTCACTGCACTCAGGAAGCTCACAAGGTATCTATGAAAAATAACTGAACTACAGAGTATTTGGAATATTTGTCCATTACCAAATGCTTTGACACCAGCTACAGCAAATAACTTCTTTGCCTAATCAAGAACCTCTCCTTTTACTTACATTGGAATTTGTCTAAAAACACCAAAAAACCCAACAACAACAGTAGCACGCACGCATCACACCCACATCAGAAAGTTCAAAGGCCAGGTTTTTCAGAAGGAGAATGAAAAGATGAAATTTTGAGATAAGAGAAGTTACCCATTTATCACCCTCACGTCAGCCGTAACCATTGTTCCATCTCACATCATTTTCAGTGCCACTAACTGCAAATCCATTAAGTGGATGTTCCTTATGCGTGGAATTCCACACCTTAGTTACAGCACTGCAATTTCCCAGTGTATTTATTCTCAGCGCTCCTCCCAAAAGCAGGGGTTGTTTCCTCATGTCTCAGTTCACAAATCCCTTCACAGGAATGGCAGACTTGAATCCTGTAAAATACAGCTTTACCTTCCACCTTTTTCCTTGCTTGTCTTCCACAAACTTCGACACCCCCCCCCCTTCAAAAAATCCAAGATTTAAAACACTAATTCTTCCCTATATTCCCAAAGTGCACTGATAAATTTAAACATTTACACGTTTGAAAGTTCTGACCATGAAACAAAGATTTGTGACTTCAGCAGAGCTAGTGATTATATTGTGATCTATTATTATATTCCTGCCCCATCCAAATTGTCCTGAGGTCCCATCTGCATTTATGAAGTTAGTATAAATAAGTACAAACGTATACTTGTGTATATATATACACTATACTAAATCATACTCTTTACATAGATAGAGCTTTTATCAGCAACGTTCTGCCAGTTTAAGAAAAAAGCCAACCAGCAGTCAGGGAGCACTTCTCTTTATACTGCTGATAGATGTAACTATACTACCAAGTCCAAACCTGAGCATAAGCCCAAGAATGTCTTCTGCAGCACAGAGATGACAGCAGAAAAGAGGAAATCATAAGAATTTGACAAAATAAGCAAGATGAGAAAAGGAGGAAGAGATTCCACAAAAAGATAAAAAAAACATTTATGAGAGCCTACGATGGGGCATAGAGAGGAAGGTGGGAAAATTCCCACAGGCAGGAGAAAAATTTTGTATCGATTGGCCAATATAGAGTGACAGCAAGGAAAAAAGTGACAGCTGGTAAAGAGGAAAGAATTATTGCCCAAAGTACCTTAACTACCACATAGAATCAAAATCAAAGGCACATCTTACCTAGCATCCCACCTCCACTTTCCAAGTGGATTAAGAACACAAGAGGTGGGCCAGGCTGATCTACCCAAGGGAGCAGCAGGCTAAGAGGAACGGTAATCACACTTCCAACCTCCAAGTTGGTGCCACTTTGTATTCCAAGAAGACAGACTTGTTTTCCACCCAATATACCATACACGCTATGAAACAACAGCTCCCTGAGATTCTCAGCTCACTATATTAAAGAAAGTAAGTTTGTTTTCTTTAGAAACGCATTACAGTTTGACTTCAACCAAGTCCCTGGTCCTCCCCTTCCCTTGACAGCGTGGGCATTAACAAACACATTGTACCAGGAACATGTGAAACACACACATGCAGTATTTTTTACTTAGTTTGCTTTGCCTCTGTATCTTCCTCTAAAGACCCTCCAGTTCCTCGGAAGTCTACAAATGCAAACAGATTTTACCGCAGAGTTTTGAGGTTTTTTTCCCCCCTTGATGTAGTCATGCTCATAAGAATCCAGCAAGACTTTAGTGTCATAGCTCAAGCAGAGACTCTGGCAGCAGAACAATCTTGGTTCTTATCTCGCCAAAAATCACAGATCCCTTCTGCAGGCTACAGATCATCAGCACGCTCAGACAAGCCAATTCGGCATCCTTCTCTAGGCTTCAGTTTTCCTGCCGCATTCGCAAGCGTTTAAGAATTACCTGATGTTTAATACCCCTCTCCCATCCCTTACGGACCTGCGCAGGAGAGGACGATGAAGCTGTTACAGTAAAGCCTGTACCAAAAGCTACCTTCCAACAGCCAGGGCTATGCCTTCAAAGGAACCAGGAGGCATCTTCGGGATACCTGGCGCGTTTCCGCACAGCCTGCGGAAAGCGGCCTACCTGTCACCGCCGTAGCCATTCTGCCAGGGGGATACAAAGCAAAAAAGCAGCTCGAAAGGAAACCATAAACCATCCCCCAAAGCCTCCGACCGCCGTCTGCTCCGCGGCCGCCCGTTCCGACGCCTTCGCCGCCGCATCTTCTCCCCGACGCCCCGGGCTGTAATTCGGAAGGCAGAAGACGGTCCCGGCGCTCGCCCGGCGCGGTTTAAAATGAAGAGGAAACTAAAAACCCGGCTCTTTGTACCATCTTCACGGGGATTCCTGCCTCCCCCCCAACCGCATCCCTCACCGCCCAGAGCCCCGCTCCCGCCCCACCGAGGCGGACCGGCGCCAGACAAAGCCACCCCCCTCCAGCCCCCCGGCCCCGCTCACCCACCCAGGTGGGACATGGAGACGGTGCTGTTGCCGAAGCGGGCCTCGTTGTAGATGACCACGGCGGCCGCCCGCTTCCGCGCCGCGTTGGTGACCTTGTCCTTGAAGGTGCAGCCGCCGCGGGCCACCAGGGCGATCCAGGGCGGCGGGTCGCCCTCGGGGGGCCCGCGGCCGCCGGGCGGCAGCGGCACGTCGTAGTCGGTGTCGGTGGCGCAGCCTTCCATGTGCCGGGGCGAGGCGCCGCGGGGGATGCCCACCAGGCCCTGGGCGCTCTCCTTGGGCGAGCTGTCCCCGTAGCGGCCGCTCTCCGTGTTGCCCCGCACCGTGCGGTTGCTGAGCGGCTCCACGTAGGCCGTGCTCACCCACGCCGTGTACCACTCCAGGGCCCGCGCCCCTTCGCCCACCGGCGCCCCCAGCGCCACCAGCGCCGCCGCCACCAGCGCCAGCCGGGCGCGACGCACCATGGCCCCGCCGCCGCCACGCGGCCCGCCGCCAACAGGAGGAGCGGGAGGAGGAGGAGGCCGCTCCGCCGCCGCCGCGCCTCAGCTCTGCCCCGCGGCCGCGCCGCGCAGGTAACCACCACCCCCCTCCTCCCCCGCGGCCCGCCCCGGGCGGAGCCGGCTCGCCGCCGCGGCTAATGGCGAGGCGGAGGCCGGGCCGCCCCGCCCCGCGTGGCCGCCCGCGCACGCGCGGGCCCCGCCCC
>VFFE01006637.1:85227-105285 GCA_008921705.1 Burhinus oedicnemus | reverse complement strand
GAAATTAGCTTGGTTTGGGAAAACTGGGGAAAAATAAAATAAAAAAAAAAAAAAGGCAGATATTCAGATCAGATAGAAATTCTAGTGGCTGTCAGCAAAAGGTCAGTTACTCTGGCTAATGCTGTACTGCAGACTCAAGAATATTCCAACTGCAGTTTCTACTTTGAAATTCGTTTTATTTGCATTTCTTCTCAATAGGCATTTTGTTAGCAACATTCAATATCTTTAGAAATCAAAATACATTGCAAATTGCAATACACAGCCAGAAATGAGACAGGTTGCATTTCACCCAGCGAAGTGATGAAAATTTCATCAGAAACGGAGCATTCTTTGGTTAAATAAGAACAGCAGTTCAAACTAGCTGTGCTTAAATCCTGTACATGCATTATGTTTGCACAAATTAGCAAAAAGTGAGAACCCAAGTTTAGAACTTTGTCTTCCTTTTTTTCAGCAAGTATACAGACATGACTAAATACATCCCTTAAATATTGCAAAACCACAGTTAAAGTTTTAAATAATACATGTTGCACAACAAGCTTTTGGGGGGAAGCTACAGAAATAACTAAAATACAGAACACATGGAAATAAATTAGACATCAGCTATGTGAAATGCTTAAGACACTCATAAGGGCTTATCAGGACTTTTTATAAAAATGCTTATTTGATCTACTAATTAAAGCACAACAAATAAACAGGATTTTTGTTATTGACTCAAACTGAAGCAAGATCAGACTATTTACAGTCTCAAGGAACTATGATTTTATTATGATATCGCAATAACACTCTTTGGGTTAAAAGCTTTAACAAACATCACTTACCACGTGATGAGCAATATCACTTGAGACATTTGTCAGTTTAAAGAAAAATCGGAACTAGCATGTAATTAATAATGTAAAGCCCAATTAAGCAAACTACTATTTCCCCACCTTTTTTTCCTCCAGAAAATTCCATTCAAAACCTGCAGGTCATATTTTTGATGAATTTCTACAGACTTTCAAGGACTTTTATCACAGCTATACCTTGGGAGAAGGTAGCATGAAATGAGAACAGGTGATTTAAGATGGCATTTCTTCATGAAGCCCCTTCTGTCACTTTGCATGGCCTCGGTGTTTCATGTTTTGAGGTTCTGTCAAGAGCCTCATGGCAGGTCCATATAGAAAAGCTTCTTGATGAACGTGTCAATTTACAGTACAGAAGCTACTCCAATTAATCTAGATGTGCAGGGAGACAGCCCGTAGCAAGCAGGGTATTGTAAATTCGAAACCTTTTGTAGTGCACACTAACTTCTCAAACAGTTCAAGCTCTACTGAACATTGTTGATACAATCCCTTGCTGCTTTAAGGCAAGTGTTAATAAGTTAACGGACAGGACATAGGACCATGTCACTGTTACCAGGCTGTCTAAGGATGTCACTGAAACTGAGAGTATAGTTAACAGCAGCATTTGTAAAATTCTTCCTCTCTTTAGCTTGTTTGAACATTAAGCTTGTACATTGGATTTCCTTAATCTGTGTGTGTGTGCGCGTGTTGAGGGGCCGGAGAGAGAATAGGCAGTTCAGGTTTCTCTGGGAATAGCAGTGAACTGGGATAATGAAACATGTAATTAAAGTTGCACGGAAATGTTAGACCTGTGGAGATTCCCTTACAGGGTCTAGTACTCTGCCTGTTGAACTCAGTTTTAAAAGTCCTGTTAATCCTAATGGGCAAAGTGTAAAATCCATAGTGGACAAAGATCTCCATGGCCAAATTATATGAATCGAGGAGGATTTCACTTGATGGTATTCTACACGTCTGTACAGGATGGGCCGTTCTGCTTCAGTGCTACACAGTGCAAGATTCGGGGGCAAACTCAAATGGGAAAATGCTGCTCATCTGCCAAGGGAAAAAAAAAAGGAAATGGATTCAGGCAGGACGCTTCCTCCTTTTGCGTAATTACCTCTGCAAAAGATCTGTGCTGCTAACAGAGTCTCTGGCAATGAGACAAGAAAAAAAAATGCTTATAAGTGTCTAAACAAAATTTTCCACCTGCGTTTGTCTTCAGTTATTACAGAATATCGGGAACGGTAGTGATGCCCAGAGCCTTGAACTCGCCCAAGGGCTAAGTGGCCCCTGGTAGTTAAACCAGCATGGTGCTCAGCTCCGCTCCAGGAATGACTCCCTCCCTCCGTGCCTGAACCAAAATAAGCTCAGCTACACTTAATTGGCTTCCAGCTGGTCTGAGCTCATGCAGCGGCCTCTGAGCTCTGCCGGGGGATTAACCTGTACAAGTTCAGGTCGCTCGCCCGGGACCCAGGCTCCTCCTCAGCACGGCTGCGATGCGGGCTGGCGTCCAGAGCTCGGGTGCCCTCCCAGGGATGCTGGAAGACCTTCCCCACAGGCACAGAAACCCCATCTCAATGTGTCTCTTTCTTAATGTAACTGGGAGAACCGCCGTGTAATTTGCAAACCGTGTACTGACTTGGCAGGTTAGCCATGGGACCTTTCTCACTGTGGTACCCTTAGGAACTGCAGAGTAAATTTACCAGGACATCTAGAGAAAGAGCTGAAGGCGAATAAAGTAGCTTTGAACCCTTTTGGTATTATCACGTGAGATGCCATAATGTGTTTGCAACAAAGTTTGCGCTTTCCACGCTAGGAAAATTAGTTTTTCATGGCCTGAAATATCTACCTATCTTTAGGCTTCTTTAAAATATAAATGCATGAATGGGCCCTTTAAAATTTGGTGAGGAAATGGAGTTAAGGGACTGACTCCACCCCCAGATGAGTTAGTGATGGTTTACAAAAATCAGTTGCACAAACGAGTTAAAAATAAAGCGGTGGCTGGAGAAAGGATGCAAAAAAGTAGAGACTACAGGCTATTAAAAATACTTTTCTTGTCTCATAACAGGAACAGGCTAGCCGAGAACATTTACTTAAATTCTTCTTTTGAGAATGTTTATACGTGCATTGGGATAATCCTTGTGGGGCTGATTTGGTTTAGGCCCTTAACGCATTTAACCAGCTTCGTGTTAGTAAGAGACAAGTTATACTGGAGGCGTGTTGTTTGAGCTGCTTGCATTTTTTTCTACTAAAAGAGATAATTTCTACTCAATTTCCAAGTGAAATAGCAAATTAGATGATTAGGGAAAACCACATGTAGAAAATACAATTTAGCACATGAGGACAGCTTTAGCAAAACATTCTTTTAAAAAAACTTAAATATCTAGAGTTGCAGCTATTAAGTTTATCTTAGAGTACTTACAAACCAAGAGAGACCAAGCAGCAGGAATATCTCCACAATACATTGAGGGTTCTGAATAGGCAGTTTCCTTTTTCTGTAAATCAGAACATTATATTTAGCACATACTGTAGTTTCCCTGTGGGTGCACAGCAGTAAAAGTCAAAACAAACAGATACAAAGCATTTTTAAGCAGCGTTCAAGATGATGCATTGCTTGTTTGAAATGACACATTTGTACATTGCAGGGTAGGGCTAGTATCCACCTCTCCTTTATAATTTGAAAGTCTGCGTTGGTTTATTTTCATTCTGCTCCATGTAAGACAGGGCTATTTTGAAGCCTTTTTTGGGGAAAAAAAAATAATATCACTGCAAAGTAACCATCCAGCATGAAATTTTAAAAGTGTTTGGAAAGGAAACTCAGAAGATTTCTGTTGCGAAGCCCATTCAGTCATCCTTTACTTGGAACTGCTTTTAAATACTCTTCTACTGCAATGGCAGAAGCTTCTCCATACCAGTTTTGAAGCCAGATGTGCTCAATGTTCATTTTCATGAAGAACCACTCATAGCTGCGAGGCCACTTTCTTACCACTGGGTGCCTGGAAGGACAAAGAAAAGGAAAAAAAAATTAAAAGATGTGCCAAAGCATATGCATGATCTGTTTTTTTTCTTCAGCCTAACGTGCTCAGCCAGGGTGAAACCCGAGATATGAGAAGCACCACCACCATCCATCTTTTTTGCCCTCCCGTGCAGTAAGGTTTATGATCTTCCACACCCCGGTCTGGCGAGAACTGCAATGAAGGCAGCCAGCGAACACCACCTTTCCCTGTTGCAGAACCCCATCTCTAAAGGCAGATGCTGTTTGGTCTCTACGTGAAGAAAAGCTAGAGGAGATGCTCTGAACGTGTGTCAGGGTTGTGCTTGTATCTGTTCAAAGGAAATGGTGTTCCGAAAATACTACATCTTTGGTAGCAGTCGTTGTGGTATGGCAGGAGAGCTAATAAAACTGGCTAGCAGGCAGAGCGCAGCCTCTTCAGGCTGTCGCCTGCTAGAGCCTTCTCGTCCTGTATTTCTGGCTCATTTCTTGGGCCTGCCTTTCCAGCTGGCTCAAGGAGACCCTCCCTGCCAGCAACACTGCGTGCAGACGCCTGGTCCCCAAGCCCCGGAGAGTGCATCTGCAGAGGATGCTGCGGGATGCTCGGCAGCAGTGCAGGGAGTGGGTACAGCAGCTGGAGCCGCAGTCTTCACAGGAGCGCGGTCCAAGTCGGGGCAGACCCTGCAGAGGAGATGGTTGGTTTGGCAACCTCTGGCTTGAGCGGGGGTTTCCCACCGTTTTCTGAGTTGCCCCTTTGAGCACCCACAACTGTGGGGTTGGGAAGTGGCTCCATCTGCTGCCGGCGTTGGATGGGGCGAGCCCTGGCAGCCTTCACCGTCTTGGTCTGGCTTTTGCTCCCTGACAGTGGAGCATCCACTGCCGAGGTGCTGGTGGACCCTGGCTCACAGAGGAATCTGATTTCTGCAAAGTCTGTAAAAAAGGCTTGCGTGCCAATATAGCCCCCGTTTATCCCTGGTCCTATTTTTGCTATTGATGAGACACCCGCTGACAGAGTCCCACCCTAACCCCTTCCAGCAGGCCAGAGAGAATATCGCCTCTGGGCTGTTTTGGATCCCAGCTCATCCCCGTTTCCCAGCAGTATTTGATTGATCAGGCATGGTGCGCCTGGAGGACCATCCCCAGCAGCCTGTGTGGGAGGTGCGTGCCCCAGCTAAGGTTCGGGCTTTTCACGCCTGTTATTCTGCAGACCCACTGGAGGGCACTGGGGCACACCCTGCGTGTGTACATGTGTGTCAGGGCTGTGCTTACATATGTTCAAAGGAGACTGTTCTGTAGGTATTACGGCATTGGAAGCAGTTGTCACGGTACGTGAGGAGGGGTAATAAAACCCATAAGCTCCACCCTGCAGGTAGGTGCAAGCCCAAAGGCAGCAGAGCTCTGCTCTGTCTCCGAGTAGGGGGCTGTGGCTGAAGAGCACCACCTGTCCTCGGTGGGGAAGAATCATTAAAGGTAACAAATACACCCTGGATTTATGGAATCTCTCCTCGGAGCCAGGCGAAATATTTTCATAATCCTCAGATTAGAAACCCTGTGCCTTACCGGAGTCCAACGCTGACTAATTGCATTTCCATATTTCATTACCTCAAGAGTTAAAAGGAGGTCGCAGAGCTCTGCCTGTCGTTCCAAGCCACACAGGAGCCAACATGCTTCATGGCTCCAAAGTAAAGATCAGGCTTGTTACTTCTCAGATTTTCCATACCAAACGGCCACGTTTTTTTGTCTCAAACCTGCGGGTTGCACTCTACTACGTGCCTGTTACATACAGACCTGGAAAACATTGCTTGCTTGGCAAATTCCACTTCCTCCGGAGGCACCGTAACCATCTGTCCCATGAGAGTCAGCCTGGCACACCTTGGATCCTCCGGATCAATTACATTTTTTCTGTGCACAGAGAAAAATGCTCATGTATAATAGCTTGGTTTCTTTGTTAAGGGTTTTGGAGAAATATGAATTCCTGCTTGCATACAAAAAGCTGCAGTATTTTGTCAAGCCTTGCAGGTGTTTTCTACACCCAGCTATAACACTGGGGGTGGGGTGGGGGGTGTCTCTTGAAGGAATACTCACCTGAAACAGATCTCTGTTGTAGAGATTTGCTTGATCTTGATTTACACTCTTAAAAACTGGATTAATATATTTTAGATTGTAAAAAATGTAAAAATGGCAGTTTCCCCAGACATAGGTACAGACCTCAATTCAGGATTCTGAAGAGAAATGGTGAGATGGTTAGTCTGCGTCTATGCCTACAAAATAAGCGTGCATATGTGTATTTGTGTGTAAAACCTAAGGTCTTTTCCCTGTGCCTATCCTAGAAGCTCAATCCTTGTTCATTTTTACCCATTTTTCAACTGCTTTACACCAGAGACAAGTAAGGTCTATTAAAAAACATTCTCCACCTGCCTTCATCCTTCAGACTGAGACAGGGAAGGTACTTGTTGCTTTTTGGCTCTTTCTACACAGCAATAATAAATAACTCCCATTAGTAGCTGCAGGGCAATTGCTGACTCTGACGTATACAACACAAGGATATAAATCATAAGTGAATTGATGAGTCGCAAAAAAAGTTGTATGAAATGATCACAAAGGCCTGATCCTGGCAAGTGCTGAGCAGCCCCAAGTTCCACTGCCAGCAGCGTGACACTGCTCAGCATCTCACGGGACTGTCTCCCCGCATAAGAACATACGCCTGAAAAACGACATCAGGAAACGAAGACTGCATTTCTTCTTCTCTGCGTTTTAATCTGAAGTGGCAAATCATGTTAAATTACATCTCATCTGTGTGTGATTTTACTTAAAGGTCTTGGCTTGAGCCCTTTAGCCTTAACTGTGTGCAATCTGCAATGGTTTGGGTTTTTTTTTTTTTTTGGGTTATAATTCTCAGTATGTGTCTGTTGCATGCAGGAAACATATGGGCATCCTCCTGCAGCTAATTTAACACCTGCAGATTCCCCGCAGATGGTTACAAAAGACTGTGTAGCTCACTGGATGAAGTATCTGCTTTTACAGATAGGGCCACGAACAACGATACACAAGGAAGTATAGGGGGCTGACTGATAGCCAGCTACGCCCAGTAAGCACTTGGCACCAGCTGCAGCCTGAGCTCCAAAAAGCCGTTTGCAGTCACATAGTCTCTGGGATGTTTCTTCTGCACCCTGTTCAGTGTGGAGCAGCAGTTGTCTGAAGAGGGTGTTCAGCTTAACCACCCCTGGACAAACTCCACTCGTACTCTTCTTCTTCTCTGCCACGCTTTCTGCATGGGAGGAAGGGCCACTGCTAAGGATCAAGCTTAAACGTTTTGTTCACATAAATAAATAATGGTCTAATTTTCTCGAGTACATTTCTTTTTATTACAAAGTAATAAATGAATGGTGTTCTGAGTATCTGAAAATCTGCATTCCCTACCCTGGCACTGGGTTTATTTCTATCCGTGTGTATTCAGAGTACAAACTTGTCTACGTGGTCGCCTTGGCACGCTGTAGATCCTCAATGCTAACTCCTATGGCATGTTGAAGATGCAGTTTCCCATCCGGCTTGCAGTAGCCTGAGAGCATCCTGTCCCTAAGCAGCTCCATGCCCCAGGGACAACCATAGCTCCTGGCATTTCTTTTGCATAGGCTTTGGGTGTTGTGTGGCCATTCAGCATCCATGGTCCAACGAGAAGCTCACCCACCAAAACACAAATAATTATAGGTGAATATGGTGTACACAGCTGTAGAGAGAGGAGCTGAATCCCAGAGACAAAGGGTGTCAGCCGAGGGCAGCGCAGATTCACATTTTTTGCAACTGTTGGCCCTGGATAGCAGCATCCCAAAGTAAGTCCATTTGAAGTGATCTCCTGATCTGTTGTTATCTTTTGTGCTCAATCTTAATACTGTATCAACACCCTCTACATATGCTTATACATTTAACTTGATGATTCTTAAAAATACAGAAAGGAAGGGACTTCTCACTAGCAAAATTTCAGTTCAGACGATTGCTTTAGACTAACAACTGTGTATCTCTGTGTATGAAACCATTTCCTCCGCAGCCTGTTTTACCTCAAACCAGGACAATTGTAAAGAAGAGTAGGAAGAAGCAGGAGTATTTGCGAGTGCCTTTCTTGGGCATAGCTCCTAGGTAAGATGTTGTTAATTACTTTCAGAGGGGAATTAGAAAGGGATTGTTATTAAAGGACGTTTGCATTTCACAGAGTGGATCAAAGTGATAGATTTGGGCATGATCAGGAGCAGTGGGAGATTTTGGTCTGACACCTTCTCAAATGACAATTATTTGATCTTTTTGTGCAAGTACATGTTTATTCTAAAGGCGTACTCATTGATTGTGAGTAGACAATAGACTGGACATTGCTGTGCTTAAGCAGTGAATCCTGCCTGCCTTTGCTGAGATGTTTTTGCCTGATAGGACTAGTGTCAGATGTGAGTCTTCCCCGATTTACAGGAAAAACTGCTCTCCACATATTTGGCTGACAACAAAACCCACACACTGTACATCCATATCTGGAATGGTTTTATTTCCGTTTTTTTCCCTGGCTGCTTCTTCCGTTGGCAGTTTTCTCTATGTACTTGTGAGTCAGAGTGTTACACTGATCGGCACACACAATACTATCTTCCCAGTAAAAGTTATTCAAACAGAATTTCGCATATTGGAATAATATTCTGGAGGGTCAGTTTGTTTTTCTGGGAAATGAGGCAAACAAATTATTTGTTGGCTGTTAGATGAAGTTTTGGAAGAGCTGAACAGGAAAATGATACATTTGAGTTCAGCACTCTGTGTTATTACTTTGTTGGCTTTGCTTTTAGCGCTGCCTCTTATCATAGGCTTTTTGTTTCAGAATAGGAACCTTGTATTCTAATCTTACATTGGCATTAAGATTTTCTTTATCAAAGGAACCCTTCATATTCTGAAGTAAATCTGTTTCTGCATCGGTTTAGGCATAGAATTTCCCTAATAAGGTATGGTTACTTTTACACTTTTTAAGTCATCAAAAATCACTAAACTTACAGCTCTGACTTCTAACTCCATTGTGAACAGGTCTTGAATTTTCAGTGGTGTTACTAGCACAACTAATGTAAATGCAGGCTTTGCTTCCTAGGAGTAAAGGGATATAGCCAGGGATATATCTCATATTTCTACTAAAGATAATAAAGGGATACCAGGGATAAATAGGTATATTTACTAAAATATTCCTCCCTCACATCTGTAGAGGTCTAGTCGTGCATTTGCTAGTCATTTCTTGCCTCCTGTGTAAATAAACACACAGTCAGCTCTCAGTCCTTGGGTTCCTTTCATCTTTGTTGGCACAAGAACAAGTAGGTGCGGAGGAGCGGCTTTATATAACATTTTTGCGCTGCTGACTGGGGGCGAGGGGGAGGCAGAGCCAGGGGGAGGGACGGTGACACTGTCTCTCTGGCCAGGAAACCCGAGGTGGCCGCTCGGGCCCTGTCTTCACCAGAATCGGGTCCGCTGTCTACCTGGAGAGGATTTGAGGAAGGCTATGATAAAATATGAACTGAGGGGAAGAGAAAGCAGGGAACTGTGGAAGGAGACCAACCAACAGGGAACACATTTATTTTTTCATGCTTATGTAAAATACATACACCTTGTTGCAGAAATTGAGGGAAGCCAGATTAAAATGGAAGAAGATTCAGTTTATGCATTTTACAAGAACATAGTGCATTAAGAGAGATTATCTTAATTATTCATCTGATTTGTGAAGAGAGAAGAATTGATTGTCTCCATTCCTCTGCTTATAGTGAGCAAACTCGGTATGCAGTTTGACCTGGTCCAGGCAATTGTCTCCTCCAAGCGTGCGAGATGAGCATGAGCTGCATTCACTTAAAAAGGTGTGAGATTATTGAGCTTATGGAGAAGCCTGTGTCCAAGTGAGATATGTTTCCCAACAATGATGCAATGCCACGAAGCACACTGCCGATGAACACAGCCCACTAATTTTACTGAGTACCACATCCGCACTTTCTGGGTCATGGTTCAAGACTGGTTCAGAGTGAAGAGTCCCACTTACTCATTAAATTGTTTACTACACCAGCCATCTCCTGGATTTTAATTAGAAGGTTCCTATACAACAACTAGCCAAGTCCAGATCTGATGAATCCATAGTTCAGGCTGATGTGGTTATACTGGTGATGATGTTGGGACTTTGTTAGGATTCCCTTTTGCAGTTGAGATCTCTGCTTTGACTGACGATGCTCTGTCTCCTGGTTTCTGACCAAAACTATCCCTGGGGTATCATCTTAATTCGCAGCCTCTGCAGTCCATTAGTGAGGTGAAACAGATTTGGCACAGATCATCAGTAAAGGCAAAATCGGAGTGTGGGAGACACTTGAGAAGGAGAGCCAGGTGTCCCTGAGAAGGAATCAGTAGGAGGAAGGCAGGAGGGTTCAGTAATGCTCCAGGGACTAGGGGAGGAAGCAGGGGTCTATGGAGGGGAATCTTTCTTTTTCTTCTTCCCCAGCCTCCTTTTCCCACAGAGAAGCTGCCATCCTTCTCCTCCACTTCCCTGAGGAGACAGGACCTTCCAGCCTGTCAGGGTCCATAAATCCTCCGCATCTTCCCTGAACACAGTTCTCCCTGCCCTGTGAGAACGCACTGTTTTTACCCCTCTATTTCTTGAGCAGAATGGAAGAGAAAAGAAGCTGTGAAAGAGCTTTCTTCTATATGCAGAAAAGGAGAGCCAGAGAGCCAAGAAGAAAGTCCCAGAGAACAGTTTTTCTATATTTTTTTCTACTTTAGAGCATGCAGCTCATGTGTGGCGTAAAGGCACTAATGACTGTCTCCACACATCCGAACCTTCCTGTAGTGGCAGCAGCCGCCATACAAAGCCGTGCAATTAGGAGGTGGTGACTGCCTGCTGGAACAGCTCGTCCCTGCCACCTCCCACGGACGCAAGGCAGGCACCCTGCCACCCTGCACAGGGCTCCTCCTCGCCTAGCCCCAAACTGGGCATGACGTGAAGACTGAGTTATTTTCTAGTATATACAACACGTCACAGAATTTTCTGTCCCCTAAAATCTACAGAAAGGAAGAGAGGAAATGCTGTGTCCTCAGAGAATTATTGTAAAGTGCTTATAATTTTGATTCATAAATGTGATTAATTTTGAAAAGCAAGTTATCCTCCTCTTACATTTCATTTGCTCACCACTAACTACTGGAGTCTCTGAAGCAGAAAGAATGTATTGGTGCTACTAATCTGCGTGGCATGAACGTCAAACAAAATCTCTGCTGAAAGCGATTTCATAATCTGAAAAGCTGTTTCTGGCCTTCAGCTGGATAAGGCTGGGCAGTTTTGCCCTGCCCTGCTCTGATTTTGACAAGAATTTCTTTATCAACCATGCTTGAGAGCCAGCAAACATAGTTAAAAGACATCTTTGCTTTTGCTTTTAGAAGAGCAGTCTTCTGTTCTGGATCTGAAGTCAGGCTTGGGAGCTGAACAGTATTGGTACAATGGCTCTTCTGCATCCAAGTGAGCCTGTATTCATAGTATATCTGGTTTCGTGTTTTAAATAATTTCACTCTTCCTAGAAGATAATCCTTCCTAGAATGCTTTAATTAGAATTTGTTAAGTGAAGTCAATCTGTTTGTCTGTCTTTGTTGACAATAACAACTCACTTCTTTAGCTGAGCTCTATGTTTCAGACAGGAAACTTTTATATAGTTTAACCATAGACAATTCACAGGGAAAAAAAAGAATCACAGCATCAACTATTTCTGTAAACAGAGTCAGAGAAACATACACTACTTCACTAGAAAGGGATTTTGGGAAGTTGGTTATTTAAGACTACAGGAAAAAAAATAGTAATTTAGAGCTATATTGTGTGCATTGGGTCATGATGATAGTAGGTTTCATATTTGACTTTCTAATTTGGTATCATCCTGATTTTTTGAATACAGATTTTTCAGGAACAGCTACTGACATAATTATTTGCATATGACTAAAAAGGGCCAATATAAATACCACAACTAGAAATGTGTCTGTGCCACAGAACCAGGAGGTGGATCTCGGAAATTGAGGGATGTCTGGATTCAGCCTTTGCCTTCTGCGTGCGTCATTTCTCTTTGTGTGAAGGTGCAGTGCCAAAGTTCTTTGTTCTATTCATCCTCGTATTAACAGACAATGACTCTACAAACCCAGGGGTAGCTATATATTGGGTGGCCGACTGTCATCTCAAAGGTTGTGCCTGCCACCCATGGCAAGCTTATCATCCCTCAGGATTGCCCAGGAATGAAGTCGGCAGTTTATGCAGGGTGCCGATCAACCACACGGCAGCAACCCTAACCCACCAAATCACCCTCCTGTTCCCACGGCCGGCTGGCATCCAGCAGTGCTGGAGATGCTCAGCGCTTCCCGTCAGCCTTTTCAATGCAGAGTTTAGGAAACCTACGGAGCCAGCTTATATCCACTGAAGACGTCTGCCCGGTTGTGGCTATCTGCTGCCTGAAGCAGTAGATGAGCGTGGTGGGTGAAATGGCTCTAATGGAGCCATCCCTGATGCAGGTCATAACCCAGGAGAGGAGCCTGGGTGCCTCAAAATCATTCACAGTCTGCAGTGTGGATTTGAAACACCATCCTCCAAACTAATAGCAAAGGAAAACAAACGCATGGACTGATCCCAAAGTTCATTGCTTTTCTTTCTTTTTCCCTTCTCTAAAAACCAGTTCACAGCAGCCGTGTAACTGCTCCTTCTCTAAGAAAGCTGCAGTTGGTCCCTATGAATGTGCTGAACCTGATGTCAAGGAGGCGACACACGTTTAAAATTAATTGCCTGTTTTCCAGACTGCAGCTGTAATGAGGCAGGCCCAGGAGCTTACTTGGAAAGGGAGATCCTCTGAGCCGCCTGTGTGTTGGGAAATGCGTTTAGAACAATAGCTGCTCTATTCTTTAATGTCGGGCTCGGTCTTGCTCCCTCTGAAAGCTATAAGAATGGGACTCAATCTTTTCAGCTTGTCTGTGGCATAGACATGCCAGCTTAGTCTATTTATAGCCCTGAACCATTTAATTTTTCTTGCCTCTATTATCCATTTATCAGCCTTCAGATAGGATGCAGTGGAGTTACTAACGAATGCTTTCTGTAGCCTGGCCATCAGAGAGCCTTCTCAGAGAGGAGCAGCCCGTCTCCCTCTGGGAAATGGCAGTCTCTAGGTCAGAGATGAGGAATCCAGACTGTAGCTGCAACATTATAATGTCTTGCAATTAGTGCCTATTCAGATGCCTTGCAGCTCTCTTGCTTTCATTATTTAATGTCATTTCTCTTATTAGTTTAGGCTTTTCAACTTTTCTCTCCAGCTGATTAAATATTAAGGCTGGAGCACCAAAAAGGCCACTCTGTATTCCTCACATCCCTGAAAGTGAAAACATTTCTTGTCATGGTTTGAAACTTGAGTCTGTTCTGAAACAAAACAAATGAAATTTGCTACTAAATAAATTTAATATCAATGCACACAAGTCACTTGATACTCATTAGATACAAGAAGACTATTGAAATGTCAGCTATGTTTTCTTTCTAAAGGCCAGAGATTTCTTTTGCGTGCAATAGGTCAGAAGCATTTTTCAGGAGAGTGCCAAATACTCCCAGGAGCACTGACTACAGGCATCGACCAGCTTTCACATTTATTTTAATTCTTACAACTCAGAGTAGATTAATAATGAAATTCTAATAAAATTCTACGTGAAAACGAGCCACAAATATATTGCTGGCATACGAGGACATGAACTTTCTCACATAGAGCATTATTCATTTAGCTATTTTGTATAATTATTTTGAAACCAAAACAATTACGCCCTTGGCTGAGAGAACTTTTGGTATTAAAACCATCTATAAATGACACTTTCCTTTGCAAAAGAAACCCCACAGATACCGTGTGAATACTGGCAGGACTTGAGGTCTTCCAGACTAAAAGGTCTTGCCTCTCACATAGTCTGAGTGAAGAGGAGGAAGAAAGCCGCCGCACAGAACCTGAGCCACCACATACAGCCCTGCACGAAGGATGCTATGCGCTCTTCGCATGGCACAGCAGGTAGAGCCCACCCCCAAGGCACGCTTGGGCTGCCCTTGGGCGGCAGCGGTAGCAAGCTGGCTGTGTCACCAGCAGCGGTAGCAAGCTGGCTGTGTCACCGGCAGCGCATCCCGTGCTGCCAGCAGAGCTGGGGACAGGCAACCCCATGCACTGGCAGCGGGACCCGGGCACCCTCGTTGTCTTCTTCATTGTCGCACTGCCCACAGAAGCCCTCTCTGTGGGGTGGTGGTAGGATGCTGTGCAGGGCTGCAGTTTAAAAGGCCGCTAGTTTAAAATGTAAAAATCACTCACGGGACAAAATGGAAATTAATTTCTGACCCTGGTTACAGGGGGAAGGGAGAGAAGAAGGTTCGAAGTCCCGGTGCCCACATGTGTCCTGGCTGTGAGACAGCCCCGACGCTTGCCCACATTCTCCTAGCTGTCGTCAGAAACACAAACCGCAGCTCAGCAAATGCCCCAGCTTTTCATTCCCCCTATCGCTTGTTCTTTGCACTAATGCCAACCAACATCTGTTCCAGATGAGAACTCCAGAAATAATGAGAACCAAACTGAATGTAAGAACAAAATAAATAATGCAAGGAGCACTAATTACACTCTGAAGCTTTGTACTCAATTCAGTAGTAAGCTCAGTATTTAGAGTGCGATTACATGCTAAAATGGGGATGTCCTATTTTCCTCCACCTTCTCCTTTCCCCTCTCCTTTGCACTCCTCTGGCTCTTAGGGAGCCGATTCAAGTTACTAACCCAGTAGAAATCTAACCAAAAAAAAAAAAGGAAGACATTTCTGCTGGGTTACTGAGCTAAAATAGGCACACCATATGGTCAGCTGAAGGGAGGGGGTGGGATTGCATGGCCAGGAGCAGCAGCCGGCCATGGGAAGAAAGGAAGGACTGGCTGAAAACCTTATTCTCATTGTTGGGTTAATTTTCCTCACATTTATGTTTCAACTCAGGGTCAGGCAAAGCCCAGAGCTGATGGAGGAGGGGGGAGGACACAGCACACCGCGCAACTGGTGGTAGGGAAGGAGACTAGGGATGTGGCAACTGGTAATTAGTTTGGCCTAAGCCATCTTGGAAATCCAAGTTTAGCTCCTTGGCGGTGTCCAGAGAGCTCTTCTCACCAGAGAGCACAGTCTCAGGCTGCGGAGGGGACTAGAGTCGGGTGGCAGAATCCAGGTTGCCCTGGCTGCAAGACAAACAGCAGCACATTCTGGCACATGAAACAAAAGGGTAGTGGTTTGGTTTGGAAATTAATAGTTACTTAATAGAAAGAGGGCAAATAAATATTCTTGAAGGGTTGTGATGTATATGAATTTCATATTTCTATAAACCATGCAGCATTTCTCTTTTGTTGGTGAACTGGCACTTTCCAAACAGGTAAATCGGGCGGTGACGTTGCTAAAACATAAAAGGCAAAGGCTTTCAAGAGTGGATGTTTAAAGTCAGGGATGAAAGGCCACACTTAAGTGCCTAAATAGGTGTGTAGTTTTCAGAAGTGCTCAACACCAGAAGTTATCATCAATGGAAGCTGCTCTGAGTCTTGAGCCTCTGAAAATAGGGCATTGGGTAGGTGCTAGGACATCAGGCTTAATATACCTTTTTACACACTTTGTCTAGATATTCCGCTCACTATTTGAATGAAAATGTTTAGAAAGCAGCAAGAAGTTCCATTAGCCTGTTATGAAATAACTGATACATTTACTTAAATTTGAAATGATTAATTCAAAATATTTAATGAAATAATTTTAAGGAACAAGCAGAACCATTCTGGTCTTAACTTCACCACTCTGTTGACCTTCCCAAGCATTCAAAGCTGAATCACCTTAACAAATGTTGCAATGGAAGGTTCCTATTAAGTGTTTGACATTGTGAGAGAAATGATTTCCATTCCTTGGGAATGGGATGTCAGCCTGAAATCACTTGTACTGCTTAGGACTTAAGAAACATTTCACTTTGCCACCATATAACTCTTAAGAAAGCAGACAGTATGTTCTAGAGGCAAATACAGACAAGTGCAACAGTAATGTGCTTCATATTTGCCATTCAATGCTTTTTCCAGTGCTGTTCTCGGCTAGCCGGCTTGAGAGGCAGGATGATGCCCAAGGCAATCCCTAGCTGAGGAAATCTGCGATCCAGCTCTAAAGATAAACCTCTCCTCCCCCAAAGAGCACCTTAAGTCGGGGTAAAAACTTTCAGTCCTGTTTCTTTCTGAAGCAGCCTGTAATTTCCAGTTCTTCTCTCTCTCTCCTTGGAATATCAGCTAAGATCTGCTTTGGTAAGAGAGTCCTGTCTGACACAATTTCAGTGTCGTGTACCTCGTCACGTAAAGAGGCCTTTGGAAATAACACTTCACACAAGGGTGACCCAACCAAGTTTGCCACATGTTTGACTGTAAACAAACATATGGCAGAGATACATCTTTTTCAAGGAGACAAGCATGGAGGGGAAAATTGAATCATCTTCGAGTCTACATACATTACACACGTAAAGCTTCAGTGATCTGGAGTTATTCATTGTACATATGATTAGGAAGAAAGAAGTCAACTCACTGCTATCTCCAGAGAGACAAACCTGGAGCCGGCTGTGGATCAGTAAATCTCAGACCCGGCTTCCTTTATGTGGGGGATCATTTACCGACTGTTCGTGATACACAAGGTGCCAAAAATTTGTGACGATATTGTATCCAATCGTACCCTCTGAAGGGGTGGAAATTAGACTGCGTGGCATGGTCCTGACTATGTAACTTGTGAACTGAGGGCCTGAGGTCCTCTTACAGACCCTGGAGAGCTAAAGCCCTGTCAAGGCAATCAGCAGAGTTGGTTAGCAGAGCAAGGGTGTCTGCTTTACCACGACTTGGATAGCCCTTGAAACAATATGGACTTTATTGACTAGATCGTCATGGCCTATAATGGGAACCTGAACACCGAGATTTTATCTGGCACCTCCAAGAAGAAATTAAAATTTAGGTACGTTAATGTGCGAGCTGAAGGCCACAGCAGCTGGTGATGCTACACTATACTTCAATGACACTTCTGCTTTTCTTTACCATGCTTTACTGGGGCAACTTACTGCAAGACAAAGCTAAGGAGGAGCTTGTAGCTGGTGGTGAGAGCCAAAACTAAATGCAGGACATTGAAGGCGGGGACCCAGCATTTTGTTCTGAGGACTCTGTTCTCACTGAAGGTGGTAATAGACAGATGCAACTCTGTTACCTGCAGAAATTTCCGTCTGCTTCTGGCAGGGTCAGAGAAGCCACGGGATTCTTCAGGAGATCTGCCACGGTGTTATCCTTTGGCGTCACATAAAAGAAAGGGATGCCAGTGCTGTTATTGACGGGACCGTCGCTGAGCAGTAAGCAGTTCCCATAGGGCGTACCTTGGATCTGCAAAATCCAAATACGCAACTGGTTACATCTTTGCACACAGAGAGTTTACAATGTCGGGGATTCCCTCAAGGGCTCTGGCAGGGAGGGCTGCAACCCCCACTTGTTCAGTCTCCCACTGCCTGTTGTCATCATGAGACAGACCTTCTTCTAAATTGGATCTATCGTGCTTCTGTGAAAACAGATCTCTCCTCTACTTCTTCTTTCCAGTCCTGTCCACGACACTAGAGAACATTTTCTCTTCCACCAAATTAAAAAATGTTTAAGTGCATTAAGATCAATGCCATCAGCATCAAGGAATGTTTACTCCAAAACAGTGCTGATAACCTTTTCTCACACCCAAAAGGATACGGAGCCTAATTTAGCCTTGACTCAGCCGGCTTTTTATGCTAATTTTGCCTCCCCTTTTGGCTTTGATTTGCAATGTGGTTGCATCGGTTTGCCAAGAGAGAGGGGAAGGCGTTTTAGCTAGAGTTGTGTTGAAAGCCAAGCTGGGCGTCAGCTCAGCTGCCTCGGCAGGAACCCCAGCTATGGGGGGTGGGTGTCTCAACCACCAAGCCACCCGCAGCAAGCCTTCCTCCCGTGCCGCAGGAGGGACACCAGGGAGCCAAGTTTTCTCCCGTGCCCTGACCCGCGTACACACAGTGGATATAACACACGCAAAAATGTCCTTGCCCAGCAGTGACACACTTTAATATTCTCCACAACGATTTATACTCCTGCTATGCTTTTCATCCCATTATAAGTTGCAATGACAGATACTTAATGAATTACTGTTTTTTCATGTCTTCAGATATTTCTTTCCTCATGGTCAATTAGATGTTAAATAGTAAAATTATCAGTCAATACATTAATTCAGTGTAACTGGTAAATCCTTTACAGCAAAATCAAATTAAGTATGAATAGTTAATAAGAAAACTCTGGATGATGTTATTACCTGGATTGCATGCTTTTTGATTTTTAATGTTTATATGCCTTTAAAACTTTAATGCTTATACTGCTTCTAAATGGTCCTTGTTAGCATTCCTTAGAAGGAATGCTTTAATGAAGCTACATAACTTAGAAACTAAAAATACTTGTTTATTATTAAGAGTTACAATGAAAAAAAATGAGTAGCTGTCAGTAATATTGCAGGCCGTGTTTCCGTTGCCTAAAATGCTCAGTCTGTCATGCCTGGTTAATGTTACAGCGGATTCTCAAAAAGAATTGCCATCGCAGGCAGCATAACTCAGCATTCAGAGCAGCAACACCCCCCTCAGCAATTCCAAATTTTATTATTAATCCAATTTTTCTGTATTACCTCTGTGTTGTAACTAGAGACAGCTAACTGCAGACTATATTACGGCCGTAATTCCACCGAGGGTTTCTGGCGAGGGCATAAGCCAGAAGATTTAAGATCATAAGATTTAATAGGATTTCTGACAATCTGATGTAGAATTACAGGCCTCGTGTGGGTCCATATATATTTATTTAATGGTATCTTTTTTTAAGCTGTTACTTTTTCATGATAACATAAACTGCCACTAACTCAGCCAAGCCTTCTGAAGATTAACGTGCTTCTAACTTTGTCTGTTTTTTAAATTGTAAGTTAATTAATTTGTGAATACGTTCAAGAGAAAGTCAAAACTGTCTTTTGTTTTCTTTTTTTTTTCCTTTCCTCTCTTTTGTCTGAGTGGTATCGGATGCTGTGTATAATTCCGACCTTTCATTTTAAAAAGGGAAAAATTTTAAAGCTGGGAAAAATAATGACCCCGATTCTCCAGTGCAGCCCAGCTGCTTTTGCTTAACGCTTCTGACAGAGAAATCGTCCTTTAAGCTGGTATAGCTGGACCGCTGCGGGACGGACAGATTCAGTGCTGGCCCAGCAAGCTCTCCTCTTCCTCCTCCTCCTCCTCCTCCTCCTCCTGCCTCTCTCCCGCTGGCCGGGTGACAGCCAGACCCCGGGGGGGGCCGGGGGGTGTCGGACCCCGCTCACCCCGCGGGGACGGGGCAGGCAGCGTGGCCGTGAGTGGGCTCGGGGGTGCTGCGAGGCGTGAAAAAGCCTCTGTCCAAAAACAACGCTGTAGCTCTGGGTCTGCCTTAAAGATTTTGCTTTTTCTGTGTCTCTCCAATGTGGTTTTTTTGTTTGTTTTGCTTTGTTTTGTTGTTTGTTTGGTTGGTTTTTTTAGCGTGCCTCCCTGACACCACTCCGAACGTGATTTCTCTTCCCAGAGAGACTTTTTACTATTTCCCCCGCGCGTTTGGTGGCTGCTTGACAGCGGCGCCGGCGGGACAGACCCCAACGCCGCTCCCGGCGGCAGCGCCGGGCGGCCGCGGGGGCGCGGTGCCCGCTAGCAGGTCACGCGTGACCGCGGCAGCCCGCGGCCGTGAGCACCGGGGAGGCGGGGGGCGGGGAGGGGAGCACCGTACCTTTCCTTGCGCGGCCCGCGTAGCCACGAAACCCCAGGTGTTGTCGCGGGCGAGGAAGCGGGCGGTCCCGGCGCGGCCGGGCGCCCCGCCGCCCTCCCGTCGGTAGGAGAACATCCTGGAGGGGGCGGCCCCCTGCCCCGGCCGCCGTGCCGCCGGCCCGGAGCCCAGAGCCGCGTCCTCCCGGTAAGCCGAGACCGGGTAGCTCTGCTTCCAAAGGCCGCCCGCCTCCTCCAGCAGCGCGGGGAGCGCCTCCTCGGTGGAGGAGCTGTGCAGCTCGTCCGCCGCCGCCGCCCCCCCCTCGGGCAGCGGCCAGGACACCGAGCTGACCACCACGTAGCCCCCCGCGCCGCCCCACAGCAGCGCCGGCAGCCACCACCACCGCCACCATCCCGGCAGCCGCCCCCCCGAC
>VFFE01006637.1:17658-84346 GCA_008921705.1 Burhinus oedicnemus | reverse complement strand
CAGCAGGCCACGTTGGGCCGGGCGTCACGCGTTCATGTCGTGCCCCCCCCCGCCCCCCCATGGTGGTGGCTCTGCCCACACCTGCCGGTGACACGCGTGGGACAGCCACCCGCGGCGTGGGCTCGCAGAAGGCGCAGCCGGGGCGGATGGCGGCTCCTCTCGGCTCGCCGGCCACGCAATGCTGAGCGCGGGACGCGGGGCTGGCTGCGGGTTTGCCGTGGGTTTGCGTGTCCTTTGCGGGGGCGCTCGGGAGGCTGCCGGGCGGGCTCGGGCAGGGGTTGCGTGAAATTAATTCTCTCCGTGTGCTGCACAAACAAAAGGCACATGAAACCACCGAAGCGGAGTCGGCGCGGTCTCTTCCATGTATTAGAGGGAATCCACGAGGGAGCGGGCCCACGTGAACGCTCGCGTTGCAGGGAAAGCGTCATTTGGACGCCGGGGTCGAGCAACAGCAGGACCCCAAGTCCTGGGAAGGCAGAGCTCGTTAGTTCCGGTGCTCGTGGGATTTGTTTTGACATGGAAGTACGTGGAGCTGCTATTAAATGATGTTTCCCAGGCAAGGTTTTAATGAGGCAAAGATTTGAACATATACTTGAGTTTCTGTCGCCGGCCCTAATTAGGAAAGGCGCATCCGCATCCTGCTCCTTTTCTGTTCTTGGCAGTAGACCCCTTCAGGATGGCAATGCAAACTTACAATTCTTTAAAATTTATGCTTGTAAACTTTCATTGCATTCATGCAAATTATTTAAGGAGTACAAGGTTCAATAGGAGACAGGGAGGAATGACTCTCGCAAGAGCCTTTGCCTTTCGTAAGGTTCTCGGGTACTTCTAATAGACCTTACCTTTCCGTAGTTGTGAAGAACAGATCACAAGGTTGGACTGCTGTTACAACTTCTGCTGAATTGCCCCATGAGAGTATGCTGCATATCTAATCTAGAATATAAGCTTTTATAAATAAAAGCGGACTGAAATATTGAGTATTTTTAGCTTGTATTTTTCCTAGACCCTCTGTTGTGTTTTTTACCATCACCATAAAAACCTGAAGGAATGGTGAAAATGGGTATAATGGGCCTTAAGGCCCAAATGAATTTTTCAGACTGTGAAGGTACTTCCCCAGAGTATGTAATTTTGCCACCAAACTCAGTCTTATCAGCAAAATCAAATACACGGCTACCTTCTCCTTTAGCACGTGGCCCCGTCTACACCTGCTGTAGTACCACCCTTTTGAATATTGATTCCCACTTCAGCGCTTGAGCTGAGACAGAAGAATGTAGATGCAAGCCATAAATAAATGTAGATTTCCAAAACCAAGATGAGTGAAAGCTTGATAAGCTCCTGACAAGTGCTTTTCTCTAGTTCAGGAAATGTCCTTTCTTAAAATAATGAAGCAGTTGTCCCTCCTTGAAATAACAAGCAGACCCAGTCAACTCCCTGCAGACATGCTCTTCAAAAATATTTAAAAACCCAATTTCCCTGATGTTTCAGGGAATTTACTCATGCAATCTGATGCATGCAAGATACAAATTTCATACCCTGTATTTACTTATTTCATAGAAATTTATTCCAGGGTTTCTCTCTATAGAGTCTTTGCTTGTACTTTTCTTATAGAACAAGTTCAAACAACCTAGTTTCTGACGTAAACAAATAACATTGTATACAACCTATTTTATTTAAGTTAATAGAATTGTACGTGAGATATTGAGTCTTGTATCCTGCAGAAACGGGAAACAAAGCAGGAATTTTTCAAGACATAGGAATTAGTGCTACATTCTATACGCTGGGATGGAGTTGACTTTCTTAGTAGCAGCTGGTATGTTTTGGGTTTGAGATGGGAAAGGGATGATAGCGGACTAATGTTTTTGGTTGTTACTAGGCAGCCAAGGCCTTTTCTGCTCCTCACCCCACCCCACCAGCGAGCAGGCTGGGGTGCACAAGAAGTTGGGAGTGGACACAGCCGGGACAGCTGACCCCAACTGACCAAAGGGATATTCCATGCCATGTGACGTCACGCTCAGCATATAAAGCTGGGGGAAGAAGAAAGAAGGGGGGCACGTTCGGAGTGCTGGCGTTTGCCTTCCCAAGTAACCGTTACACGTGATGGAGCTCTGCTTTCCTGGAGATGGCTGAACACCTGCCTGCCAATGGGAAACAGGGAATGAATTCCTTGTTTTGCTTTGCTTGCGTGCACGGCTTTTGCTTTACTTATTAAACCGTCTTTATCTCAACCCACAAGGTTTTTTTTCCTTTCCTTTTTCCAACCTTTTCTCCCTCTTCTCCCTGCCCTTCTGGCTAAAGGGGAAGAACTGCACGAGCGGTTGCGTGGTCCTAGCTGCCGGCTGGGGTTAAACCATGACAGCACTGTAGATGCAAAGCAGCATTGACACGGAGTTATTCATCTATTCTGTAGCTTTCAGGTAAATTTACCACTTCAGGAAGGCCTTCAGCTTTACTGACAAGAAAAAAATATAAGAAATAGATAAAAACAAACCACAAGTATTTCACATTTTTCTTCTGAAGATTTATTCAACTAAAGTCAAACAATTGAATCATATGACAACTTAAAATAATTGTGTTGCTAGCAGTTTTGCATTTAGTATTTCCCGAAAAAGATCTTAAATTTAAGAGAATGAAAACAGTATTTCTTGAAGTTGTTTCAAGAAGTAAGAATGGTGTAGCATAAAGAATTTTCAAGTCAGGTTGTTTTTCTCTGAAGATTTGCTGTTCATCAGAGGCAAAAATAAAGCATGCCTGTCCGTCTTTTTGAGTAAGAAGTGCTTCCCTTCTGACTGGAAGATCTAACTTAGAATTCTCTCTTCCAAAATGACCTGGATGAGCTGAAAAGTAGAAAAAAAACATGGCAACGTTTTGACTTTAGGGACTGCAAATCATTCTTTCTCCCTTCATTGAATAAAAAAAGTCATCTTTCTTCTTTCCTGCTGAACCCGAGGTATTTTGCACATACCCAACCTTATTTTACATCAATTAACCCAACAAGAGGAGCTACACATTGGGTTTCCTCATAGGGTGGCAAAGGTCAGATAGGAGGCCACATCCACTTTTTAATACATCATTCGCACTTTATAGGTCTGCTATAAGCCCCTCTATTATTTTTCAAAACAAATAGTCTCAGCCTGTCTCTCCCCCTGATGGAGACTGCTTTTTCATGTTCAATTCCTGGCTTGCTTAAAATCAGCAGAAGTTTTGCCACTGAATTTAAGCAGGGTCAAGATTTTACTCTCATTTTTTGATCATTTTAGTTAATGATTTCACTTGATCTCTGTATCCTGGATTATACAGACCACTCAGATGAACACTTGTCATTCCTTTAAGTGGAGTAGTCAACTATGTTCTTATTTTTTCTCCCTTTTTAACAAATCAAAGTGTTTGATTTGCTCTCTGCCAACAAAGCTATGAACAGCATAACCTCCGTCTCTCCGCGCCCTGATTTGCAGTATATTGTGTGTTACGGAGGTGTGGAATTGGATTAAAAGCTACAGCATGGCGCTCTGCAGATAAACCCACTGCAGGTGTGCAGTTTAATAGGATTTTAATTTGGTAACAAGTGAACAAAGAGAGGAAGCCTCGAATTGGATTTTCTAGATGAAAAAAAATACTATTCGTGCTGAGAAAAAGCAACTGCAAGCTCTGTGATAAGGAATAAAGATCGGGCCAATGTTCTCTGAGCTGCACTTTTATAGATTATGGCTCACTCGGTGCATCTTCGTTACTGCCACCAGTTTCAACAATTCTTAGTTCATACTATGTGCATTTGGCTATAGAGCATTTAATCTGCCACGCTCCCCGTTAAGCCAGTGTGTTTAAATCTTGTATTGTCTCACTCCCCGCCCTCTACATTTTGTCGTATAAAAATAATGTTTTCCTCCGGAGATGTCACCAACTTGGAATGTATTAGATCTTCAAGATTATTAACAATTATTTTCGTGCTTCAGATTAAAAAAAAAAAAGATTCAGAAATGTGCAGTGCTGTTCAAAATAAATGGAAAAACACGGTCTCTCTGCTGAAGAGTGTGATTTATATTCAGCATGAACTAGGAATGGAGGACCAAAAACAGATGGGGAAGGAAAAGGAAGAATGAAGGTGACAACTGAAAGATCATGAAGGGATCTGCTAAGCCACAGACACATATTGATGCTGCTGATATCGGGGCAAGGTTGGGAGATTCTTTTCTGATTTCTGTTACCAGTCGTCCTCCTCGTTTTTACAGGGTTTCACAGCAAAACTGAGTTTTTAGCACTAATTTCAATGAGATGAGGGTGGAGGTGCGATGAACAGATTTTTTTCCCAAGCATAACAGGCTGTAGAGAAGGCATAGAAATGCCTTGTGGGACAAGATGGAAAAGATACGGAGGTTGGTGTTGTTGGCAGAGGACGGAGTGGAGGATGGGAACTGACGAAAGACACCGGGTCGCAGAGAGCTGCAGAGGCTGCGTGAGGTAGAGTTAAAAGGAAAAATTATGAAATATACCCGTGATGCACAGAGCGATATGTCAGGCAGCAGAAATGCAGTCCAGGAAACAGCAGCATGCTGCTGGTGGATGCTGCTAAGGCTGCTGAGGGTTTAGATACCCCGCAGAACGGGTTGTGGCCGAAGGGGGATTAGTCAGGAGCAGGGACAGATGGTTGCTTGGGAGCACGATGATGATTTTTGGTGATCAAAAGTCGCAGAACACAAATTCTCATGCAGTGGGAATCTATTCAGAGGATCTACAGAGATGGCAATATGAACAAAGCAGTGGGCGATGGAGATGCTTTTGGCAGCTGTTCTTCAGCCACCTGTGGAGTTAGTATTGACACCCAGAGAAGGAGCCTGCAACGGTTGAGGTGGGATCTACCACTCATTTGAAGGACACAAGTAGGCAGAAGTGCTCATTCATCCTGTCACAGCTCCTGAAACCCTTCTGAGCTGCAGATTCAAGTTTTTCAGCTCCCTCACAGACTGCAAGCACTTGAATCACAGTATCAGCAAGCTCTTACTAGACTCTCTTTTTCATATCACCATTATCAGTGTCTTACATGTGGACTGTTAGAGTCCATCAGCTATCTGGATCTTTCATCTCTAAGCTCTTTCTACACTCTGCCAATCCTACACTTTCTTCTTCCCTCATCCATACCTTTTCTCAAATCGTCCTACTCCCACTCCCCATTTCATGTTTTATACCCATCCTCTCTTACTCCGACACCCCTCGTGCCTCAGTCTCATCAGCCTTGCTTTATTCTGGAGATCATGTACAAAATATGCAAAACTGTTACATGTATTTATAGGCACATCACGTATACAGACAAAACCTGGGTCGAACCCTTGTCTGCTGGTCATGAGCAGCATTGGTCATGGTGGACCATAGGAAAGCACATACAGGCAGCATCGTAAAAGAGCACAGGAAGCAGGGCAGATACTGAGTCAGCTTTCTGCTGTTTTATCTCCTAATTTCTGACCATCAGTGGTTTAGAGATTCCTTGCTCATAGCCTGCACCAAGCTCAGTTTGGTTTTGGGGGTTAAGGTGGTATGGAAGGATGGGTCATTATATTACATTTGAAAAATAAGAATAACTGTCAAACATGCCTATCACATGTATAAATAATTCTTGATTTGTCCCCTTTGTGCCTTTTTTCTTCCCTCCAATTTTCATTGCTGAGCTAGTTTTAGCATATCTTATATTTAAAAACAAGGGTCCTCCAAGGGTCTTTGTAACTAATAAAGGTGTCTTTAAAACAGTCTGTTTCCAATCCTGGTCCTAGTTTATGGAAGCTGAATACATCTTAAGAGGTGCTGGATAAACAGTAGAATAACTATAGCACGCGGACTCTCAAAATTGTGAGTCTTGGTGCCATTAACATTTATCCAGCACCGTTTTCTGGAAAACAGCATTCTCTAAGATTTAAGACAAGTGCTGTTATTGGATGGAAGAGAAATCTGAAAACAGCTGGATGTCTAATTCGTCACTTACATTAAGCACAGAAGCTTGATCCGTGGTCCAGTATGTCCTAAAAAAAGGACAGCCTTGCATCCTAGGAAGATCCTAGGAGAAGCCTTGTTTTCTACCTGTATATCATCCCTTATGCTAGTAAGTTTGAACCAGTGGAGTGACTGCAGAAAGGTCTCAAGGATCTCATACTTCTGCATGTTTTGATAAAACTAGCAGGTAGGTGGAGGAAAGAGAGCTTCTTGGTGCTTCCAATAGCAAGAAAAGACCATCCTATGTGCTCTCTCTTCTGATGAATAAGTATGCGCGGTCTGTTTGGTCAGCATGTCCACAAGCTGCTTCCAACCCACCAGAACAGTGCTGCTCTTCCTTAGACAATGCTTGGGGAATCTAAAGGAGCACGAAAGGTCTGCTGGAGACCTAAGGAAAGAATCAGGGAATCGCAGCGATGGGGAGTTGGGTGGTGTGGTACGATCCCTTGATAGCATCGTGGGGTGGGTGGGGACTGTGGAGGATGCTTTGTGGCTTGAGGTTTAGGTGACACTGGACACAGTTCTGTGCAAACCTAGATTTCATTAGCTAAACACATAAAACCCTCCAAACAACCACACACCTCCCGATCCCTCCCGATTCACCCAATGTATAACTTTTTTTTTTGGTAATTTTCTTTAAAGTTAATGTTTATTTCACCTTGCTGCCTGCGGCTGTGTCCACCGAACAACTCAAAACTCTGCAAAAACATTGCTTAATCCGAAGTTATTCTGGCTCTGCATCAAGGTTATGAGAGCTGTCTGAGGAGCAATGGCTTGTGGTTGCTCCTCTGCAAAGTAGCCCCAGAGATGGCTGGGCTCATAAACCCAGAGAACAGGGGACTCATTTTGCTTTGCGACCAGGAAACTTTCATCTCCCTCCTCCTCTATATAGGACAGGAAAATGTGAGCCACAAAATCCATGAGTAGCAAATTCAGTAAATGCCAGGATCCTAGGTTTAAAGAAAAACAAAAATAATTTTAACATCCTCTTCATTTGCTTATCTTCACGATATGTTCTTTTTTTAAGGGCTTCATTATTGTAATGGGCTAGACAAAGTAGCAGACTAGCACTCATTAAACAGTACTTACAAAATTATGTACTTCCAAATACCACAGCAAAATAGGCACTAACTGCAGATTTTAAACATAAGCAAAAGCCTTTTGCCCTTATTTTAGCTAGAGGGGAAAGCGTACTTGTGTTTTGTCGCTTTCCTGTTCAAGTTCTTCCCTCACATTCCCTGCTACAAGGCTTATCAACAACCGTGTATCATCCCCATTCCAACTCTTCCCAAGCAAACTCTCCTGCAGATGTCTGTATGTCTTGTATCCGTGACATTAAATGGCCTACTTGGCAGCTTGGGGCATAACTGCTAAAAGCCAAGAGAGACTCACTGAGGCCATTGATTTTTGAATCATACCTTGGTTGAAAGTTCTTATAGTAAAGAGCAGGTCTTCCATGCCATAAATCTGCATAGCAATTCATCAAGCAGTTCATAACATCTGCATCCCACAAACACGTTTATATGGACATCAACAAAAAGATGCCACAATTTGTATGAATGACCAAGGTTTACAGAGCTTTAAAAATGAAAAATACTGCCTCTTTTGATGTTACATGTGTCTGAGAAGCTGCTGCTTCTGTTGCTTGTCCTTTTGTGCATCTTTAAATGACAGCAAAGTAAGTGGAAGTACTTGTTTATCCATGGGACAAGGAAAGGGACTTTTATACTTGGAGTTCAAACTATACAGACCCGACACTAGTAGTCCGTGAGTGTTTCTAACAGTCTGACAGGTGTTTTCAATATAGTCAGTAAGAGAAAGCGTGAAACAAAAGCTACCACTCCGGATGTCCCTTAGGATAATGCAGAGGAACACAGTTTTGAAGAGGCAGTAGGTTGAAGCAGCTTGCTTTCCAAAGAGGAATGCACAGGTCACTGTCCAGCCAGCGTTGCTCAGCAATACATCCCTGAATGCCTCAGAAGGGAGACCAGTAAAGGAAATGGAGGTGGGCCAGCTGACGTGAGGTTCTGTGACAGAGATGTGTAGAGGCACGTTTGCCGGAGAGGAGGTGGAGCTGAAAGAGCTGTAGAGGTCCCGTTAGCCCTGACTGCTGTAGCACACTTGCTCCTTGCTGCCTTACAGGGGGGTGACGGCACAGTTCCTCTGATCACACTTGGGCATCACCCATGTGGAGGCTGGGCTGGAAAAGGGTAAAAGTCAATCCTAAATTCAGAGGTGTGAGTATGCCAATATATTATGTGTGGCAGAGGTGCCAAGCTCCAAGGCAAGAGCCCTAGACAGAAGTAAGTTTGGTTTTGGTTACTGGTATGTAGTTTATTCTGGGGGGAGGCACACTGCATTAACATGAAATTCACACATTTCCCTAAGTAATTGTGTTTCCTTAGTGTGGATGCTACATATTTTGACTTGCAGGCTGCCCACCATTCCTGCAAGAAATGCTGAGATCTGAGAAATTTCTGAAAAGCAATGACCCTGAGTACAGAACTTATACACCAGATGGTTTGTTAATGTAATGGCTTCAGCCTTGTCCACTAAAACTTGAAATCCTCCCAGAATAGAAACATGGGAAAGAAGGGACATTGTTAGGTCATATAGCCCAACATCTTAAAGAACCAAAGGTATTAAGAGAGAAGATAATAATGATCAAATTAATTGGAGCATCACAAAGAAAGATTAAAAGACACTTTTTACATCTCTCATATGTGAGAATAAATTCAATCCTAGTGCTACTGAAGTATAGTAGGAAGACTGTCCTAAGTGGGATGAAAATATCATTTTAACTAGTTTAAGGAAAGCTCAGCAGAGGAAGGGATGCTCTCCATCGGTTGTGTCCCCAACCACCAACAACTGCAGAACACTGAGGCCATTCATTAAACTGTTCTTGTGGTGGAGGGAGGGAAGAGGATTTCATCATCGTGGGGAATTTCAATAAACATTATGCTTCCAGTGCTGTTCTTGGAATTCATTCCCGATATCCTCGTAGCCCAAGATATCACATATAACATTGGAGAGTTTTGTGCAGAACTCCTCTGGAGAGAGAGAAAGGAATGATTATTTTTTTATTACTGTAATGCAGCGGTTGATGGACAAGGGACCCTACTGTGCTTTGCTCGCTGCAGACACAGAACAAAACTCTGATCCCGCTCCAGAGAGTTTGCGATCTAAATATAAGGCAAAAGGTAGCAGCTAGATGCAGAAAAGGGGTGCACACATACATGCACAAACACTGACATTAGCAGGGGAAGAATACTGAAGAATACAAAAGGCAACAACCGTAACATAGGCCTTTGCTATGGCTTTGTAGGAAACACATGAAAGTATGGTTTTGAAGGGCAATTTCAAAGAAGATAATGAGGTTTTCTTTGGCTATTTGTGTGAAGCCCTGTCTGACAGAAGAGGAAAAAATATGAAGGTGCTACTTTGAAAATCTAAAAAGCGGTTCACGCAGTTTGGGATCAGATGCTACTCACAGGAGATGGTGCATTTCTGCAGAATGAAAAATAGAGAGAGCGCCTCTGAAAGGTTTTACAACTGAAGAGGCAGGCAGGTGGGGTTGATGAAATATAGCAACAGAAGGGACTGAACTGATTCAAGACGTGGTTGTACCACTTCAAGCCACTTTGAGAGTCCGTGACTGCACAGTCCCTCTGCTTCTCTTGCCCTGCACTGGTGTGGGATGGATTTGATGCTTGACAGCTCAGAGCCCTAAAACAGAGAGAAAACTAAGCCAGCTAAAGGAGTGTCTAGTTTTCAGTCAGTTTAACAGCTTAAACAGGCTTACTGGTGGCTGGGCAAGTACTTATGTCAGTGTAAGGCATAAGGAAAAGGAGCATATAGCTGTTGTCAGAGGAACTGACTGCCTTTTTGGCAAATAGTTATTGCAGTGGCTCTGCTTTGGCTGCATTATACAGAAAGAACCTGGAGGACCGGGCGCTATCGCTTGAGAGATCTGGAATTTTTATGGTTTGGGATATTAGTGGCCCCAGCTCTCCACCACACTCTTCTGCTGGGGTGTGCAGGTCTTGCCAGGGAGGCAGAGCAGAGGCTCACACCTCAGGCTGCTGTTCCCCGTATTTCCACAGACAAATGATGGCTTCTGCCGAAAGAGGGAGTCCTGCCCTTCCCACCATCTCCAGCTGCACGCTCCCTTCTGCTCATCCTAGAGTTTGGATCAGAAAACAAATCTGGTTGAAAACTAATCATTTCATTTCCCTGACCTGGCTAGCCACATCACCAAGTGAATGGTGCTACTGGATGCAAGGAAGGCAGTAGGAAAAAATTATGCCCCTATTGACTGTAGGGTGGATTCATGTCAGTTAAAACGATCTGATGCCTCTGCCATCTCAGGACACAGAGAGGCATATCAAACGAGAGTCACAAAGATCCTACTTACCAAAACTGTCTGCGTAGTTGAGGGTCAAAGCCTTGCTTACTGCAGTCAGTAGGAAGTTCCATCTCAACTGGAAATCCGATGCCACTTTTCTAAACTCCTCTTTACTCCTGCTTGGCTGCAGATAGAGAAAAAATTGCTTTATGATAAAGAATTCCTTATTGTGTTGCAGAGTATTTCCCTGTACAAACCACATACAAAGCTGGAACAAGCAGGTTTTTCTGTTAGAATCCTAAAATAACTGAGGTTGAAAAGGATCTTTGGACATCACCTAATCCAACCTCTTGCTGGAAGCGTGGCCAGTTTAGTTCAGGCCGTGTCCAGCCAAGTTCTGAATACCTCCAGGATGGAGATTCCACAGCCTTTCTGGGTAACCTCTTCCCATGCTCAAATACTCTCATGGTAATTTTTTTTTCCTTTTTATCTATTGGAAATTTTCTTCGCTGCAACTTGTGTCTATTGTTTTATGCCCTACAACTGTCAACCCCAGGAAAAGTCCTGGTCCATCTTCCCTATACCATCCCATAAGGTAGCTGAGGGTTCTATGAGATGAAGGCACCACAGAACTGCAAAGTACTATTCTTAATTTAAAAAAAAAAAAAGGAAATAATCAAGCTAAAGAAGCACAATTTACCCTGCTTCTTCAGAAAGGGGAAAAAAAAAAAAAAAGACTTTAACCACTGCCCAGACCCAAATTAATTGGTCTGGCAACCAACCAAATGCAGTGGTGCCATCAAGCTACTGCTAATTCTGAATCAGTGGTGGAAAAGGGGTGGTAGAGGTGGTAACATATGGGAAGGTGCATATGCAAGGATGATCATACTTGAATCTTTCACAAGAGCTAGAGCCATTGTACTAGAAATCGTCACTCTCCTACCACCTCCTAAAAGTCAACAGTTTCATAAATCAATGATTTTGAGAATCATGAAATGTTCTTTTCATTTTTACTAACATTTTTCTACCGAATTTTGGTTTATTAGGGACTGTTATAGTATGTGTCTACAAAATGAGAGCAGATACTGAAACCTCCCGAGTGGATATATGCGCAGAAATATGCTTGTAGTTGTTTGCACAGATGGAATTTTTGTATGCCAATTAATTCCCCCTTTTTCTGCAGCATGCATAAATTGTATTTATGCAAATCTGCAGTCTGGTCAGACTGCTAGTGTACAATGTAGCTCCTGCAGACTAGTGACAGTCAGCATGTAGCAGGGTGAATGATGTGATCGGTCTTTCTTTTCTGAAATTACTACATTAATTTTATACCTGAATGACAAAAGCCTGAAGATTTGAAGACACACAGTTCAGGAGAACCCGAATATCTGTGGAAGGTGCCAGCAAAGACGTTAAGTCGCTCAAACCTATGAAATATAGAAGGGAGATCATTACTTGAAGTGATTGGCTTGCTTTTCGGTTTATTTATGCAGTTTTGAGTGCTTTTTTTCTTTTATCTTTAGCTTAAAATATATTAAGACATCTGTTTATAGCATTTTGATTAATATAATTATAATATTCCTTTAGTGGGGGATAGTACCGTGCTTTGAAATCAGTCAGAATTCATGTTTATGCCCATTTCCACCATATCTGCACTGACCTAGTCATCATGGTAAAGGTGGCAAGAATAAACACTTCTAATGTGAAAGCTGGAATTTGGTTATATGCCATACCAACTTACTTCTCTGAGATTTTATGTGGTTGAGGAAAAAAATCTTGGTTTATCTATTGGGGGGAGAAAACAGTTTTAAAACAATAACAGAAAATGCAGAATGTTCTGTAGACCAACAGAAATGTATAGAATATTGCCAGATATCAGTACAGCTGTTCACCCAAAAGGTTGGAACCTACCACTCAGTGCCAAAAGCTACATCACTGTGGCACCTCTCTGAATTTATATGCTTCTAACTGGGACGTCTTCCTTCAAGAAGGCATATGGATAGCGTCTGTGAAACCTTGCTTATTATAAGTAGCAATTTGGAAAAGCAATGAAAGCAGAGAATACAATCAGAGAATACATCTTGGAAAGAATATCATCATGAATATAACAAGCAAATGCAATAAGAGCCTTCTGCGCAGTGTTTTTGATTTTAAGCCATATAAAAATATTATTTAGATGGTTCTCCTGATGGTTCTGTGAAACAGGCAAATTATTATTCCCACTGAAGGCTGTCATGGAAAGGCTGTGGCGCATGCCTTGTCAGCGAGTGAGTCGGTGGCGGGCCAGGAACAAAGAGCTGAGGTTTCCCCCCATCAGTTCCATGCGCAGCCCTATCCAACTTGCCTGTCTCTTGCTAATAATTTAAATAGCAGCCCATTAATCTAAAAATTAACTTGCCATTATGTTCCCATCCCTTTTCATTAAGCTGGCAAGTACATTATGTCGTGGCTGCATACAAACTGCCTATTTTATTGTTTACAGCAGCACATCGATTCCACAGGCCGCAATACAGCAAAAGGACACAAAAGCTGAAAGGCCAATAGTCCTCGTCCAGTTCAGCATACAATATTTTAAAATCTGGCCACAAGAAATTATTTTCTGTACTTTGATTAATAACAGAGGAAAATGCTAAATGCAGCTCTTGGAAATTTCTTTTTTGTCAAAGAAAAAGGTGAAAAATTAACATCCCTGTTTGTCAACCTTCTAGAAGATACAGCATTTAGTAACACAAACCCTGCTCCTGCTGCCATAGAAAGCTTTAAGAGAGAGTCGGAACGGAAAGCCGTTCATTCTTAACCTTTAAAGTTAAAAGGATAATATTACATGCTCCATTCTCAATTTTATTGGCTCTTTTCCAGTACTTCAGGTTATGGTAAGACTGCGATTCCCGTTAGGGCAGATGCCATGAATAAACAAGAGGAAATGCTGGAGCTTTAACAACGGCAAGCAAGGGCTTAAGTGAATAGACAAAACATAGCAAAAAAAAATATTACATTTGAGTTCTATGTCATTCTGCAGCTCCTCTGGATTCCTAAACTTCATTTGAAAGAGGTTTCCAGGCACATCCAGGAATCCCTGATCAATGACAGCACGCAAGTCTGATCGCAGAACAGTGACTTTGCTGTTGCTGTTCAAGACTGTTCTCATTGTCTATAGAGAATAAGAAAACAGTTAATGCCTTTCATTTTCTCAAGCCCTTAACTCAGTCAAAAAGCTTCCCTTATTCAGTACTAGACTTTATATAACCAGTCTCCAAATTGGGGGGAAAAAAAAATCAAAGGAGATGAATCTTAAGTTGTCTTCAAGAGTTTTTTGTTCTGGGAGATGCTCTTCTCAATGACACTCTGTTGCTGTCTGTGGTGGAGCAGACAAGGCTAACATGCTTGAAGTGTCTGGGCAATTGCCTGGGCAATTGGTTTTGCCCAGAGTTATTACAGTTACACCAAATAACAGTATTTTGCCTAAAACATGGAATGGCAAACTTTCCCTCGATGTTACCTGCTCTTAGTACATGTTTCAATTAAATTCAAAAGCAAGTTTTCTCAAGTTGCCCAATCCTTTGAGAAGGTAAAAATAATATAAGAAATATGATGTTAGTTAAAAAAATATTAGTTGGAATTTTATCCCATTTATCTGCTTATGCATCATTTGTGAATGAACATGGCTTCCTATTTGTCCCAAAAAGTATTACTTGCATAGATACTGCAAAGAATTTTCAGCCTAACATTTGATCCTCATCTCTTCACTTTCTTTTTTATTTGATTGCTAATATCAAACAGTATTGCTTCAGATTCTTGATGAAATGATGAAAACAATGAAGGAAATTAAACTTGAATCCGTTAAAATTTGTTAATCCATACATTTAGTCTCTCACTTCCATACTGAAATCAGTAAGATCTGAAATCCTTTGTTGAATTTTGGGTTTTTATATTAATAATCCATGTCCGGTTTGGCCTTCCAGAGGAAAAATAATTTTTGCAAAAAAAATCCTTCAGGATTCATAAACACTTTAACAAATCCCGTTCACCAGGTGCTTACCATGACCCCACAAAGAGCAGTGAATGCAGCTGCCCATTTGTTTGCAGCCATAATTCCCAATCTGGCCATCTTTCGTTTTCATCATTCTGCTAGCTTTACTGAAATACCAAAAGCACGCTGATTCTCACTCAGTAATCCCCTTCAGCTAAGTTAAAGACAAAGTGTTTTTTCTTATTTTACGTGGAGTTTCCAGTGTCAGAAGAAGAGCTGCTGCTTGCAGCAAGAACACACAACCCAAAGTGTGCGCACCTTCAGTACGCTGCTAGCACCCGACTCCATGCCCCAGAGTTTCAGACTCGTCCCTTTGGCTATTGCCCTTCACTGTACTACAAATAATTCTCTAAATGACCGAGAACCAGCTCTGACAACACTTAAATACAGCTTACCAGAGGCAGGAATCAGCCCCAAGAAATGACAAACAGCACATTCAAATTACTTTCTCGCAGGGAATTTGCACCTTTTTATGCTCTAATTACTTCTGCATGTCCAGGTAGTAGCAGCTGTCAGCCTGCTTTATCTACACATGATGGGAAAGTTACTTTTTTTTTTTTTCCTTTTGAATGCTGACCCTGCCAAAATTGTTCCTGTTTTCTCACCAGGTGGCTAAATTATTGCAAAGTACTCTACAAGGGTCGGTACGGTTACACCGTTCAGAGGCTGCGGCTGCACAGCTCCTCTGTAGTACTTCTCACTAGGAGCTCTCTCACCTGCTTTGACCATCAGTCTCTAGTTGAAATTCCAGGTGCGTTTTAGACAGAGAAAACTGAGAAGGATGATTAGAAATATCAAATGACTCCTATGTGAGAAGGTGAGATAAACTTCAGCTTCGGCTAGAAATAACTGAGGAAGGATGTGATGGAGATTTGCAGAGAGAATTGCATGAAGAAGGGTAGAAATTTTAAAATAATAGAAGAAAGTATTTTCTCACACAACAAATAATGAAACCCTGGAACTCACTACTTCAAGCTATTAAATACCAAGATGTGGATATAACCTTCATCTCAGGTTGCTGGAAGCCAGGAGAGTACAATGGAGGAGAAGTGAGTTATCACTTGCTCTACTCATACCCACTTCACGTGAGCATCTGATGAGGGCCACCAGGGGAAACAGGATACGAGTCCACACAAGTCTAGGATCGGGTCTGACTAAAACACTCAGCAGTCCTTTCTGAGGGATATCCACCTCCCCGTGAAGTGTCTGCATGTTTCTCACAAGCTGGAAATCTTAAACACCTGTGGTGTTCAGCTAACCATTTTCTGGTGTGTATTGGACAGGGGGATGCATTTGCAGGAGAATTTTTAGCTGGTATTTGTTTCCTGCCCTGTTTTGCTGGAGGCCAATATCCATGGCTTTGGCAAGATCTCTAACAGAAGTTGTAAGAGAGGCTATGTGACCGCTGAAAGACTACGGAGATGCTCATTTACAAGACCTACATAATTTCACTTATTGAAACTATTGTTTTTAAATTGCTGATGGGACTAATCATCAGGTACACTGGAACCCCTTTGCCCTTCCCTTGTATTTTAAAGAGGCTCTAGAGAAGGTGCAAACATCATTTACTTGTGAGAATAGTGCCAAGAGCTCGTTAGCATGAACAAGAACCAGGTTCAGAATGTGCTCAGCTGTAAGCATCGATCTGAACCCGATTCTCAGGTCTACGAGGTTTACTTTGTGCCGGTTAAATGGTGCAAAGGGGACGTAGAGGCTGCCGCTAGAGATTTCCCCCCAGCTGGGCTTAAATTCTCTTGCCCTAAATCTTGAGGGTGTAAATCCACTGTTGACTCTCTGCAGCTTTTCCGCACATTAGGAACAGGCAGGGAAGAAGAAAAAGCTGCAACCAGCCCCTTGACACGATGGCTCGAGCACAAGAAGGATGATGTAAAGTCTGAATACACAAATCAAATGCAAATGGCTGGGAATAGCTGGCACATGCAGTCTTGCTGGATCATGTCCTTTGATGCATAAGAAGCAATGTTTAGAGCACATGAAGCTGAGCTTTTCAAGTATTCAGTATCTCCAAGGGCTGCTGCGGTAAATGGGAACTGCAAGTGCTTGGCACCTCACAAAAGTCAACCTTTTGCCTGCGTTAGCGCACCTATGCATGTTTGTGCATTATTACGATTTTTTAAAACTTTTTTAAAGTGAGATGTGTCTTTTGTGTGTTGCTGGTGATGAGTTTTCCCATAAAGGGAAGCTACATTTATTAAGGAAGAATGTGACACTGCCGTGCAGTTCATAAAGCCACAGTTCCCTTCCTTCCTCCTCTTCATTGTGGGGACACAGTGTAGTGATTTAAGCCAGGCAGCATGTTGGGAAAATCTTGTACTTGCTGTTTGAAGAAGAGGAGACAGTATATACCACCTGTTCTCTTTTGCTTTCTTCCTCATTCGTGACCTTTCTGTTCTGTCACGGCCCGGAATGCCTCAAAAACCAAAGATTTAGAAGTATCAAAGGACACCAATGGAAGGAAGGCTGCAGGGAGGGTACAGCCCCTCGTAATAATGCAGCACTGAGTAAGTACAGGATAATGAAACAATTTACTTTGCAGTGTTCAAAGGGTTAAAAAATGCAGCTCCTGGATGCATCTTCTTTGCCAATGTAGCTGAGAAGAACGATACTGTAGAGCAAAAAGCAGACAGATATTAACTGAGATTTTTGTCTCTTTCTTCCCAAGGAGAAAAGCCAGTCTGAGTGACAGCCCTGAGGAGGAAAGTTCAGAGGATGCTTCCCTGCGGCACTCCTTCCAACACTGTCTGGTCAGAGGATGGACAAGATTTTGCCAGCTGATCCCTGGGATCCTTGAAAAAGGTGAAGGTCTCGTGCCCTTATAGACCTCACACCCTGCTCCCTGACCACACAGCTTCTCTGCAGCTGGCATATTAGTGATTTCCCTTGTGCAAGCTGCCGTAGCACTCACCGGAGAGCAGTCAGGATGCTACGTAAAACCAATTTTAGAAAAACTCTAGCATGTGCTATCTGACTGGCTTTTGCATGGCTGGGTGAAGATACTGGAGACTGTCATCTGACCCTTCCAGCTCCTGCGTGTTCTCTCCATGCGGAACCATTGCCCTCATCTCAGAGGCTTTCACAGAATCCAGAGGGAGGAAAAGGCCCCCTCAGCATACTTACGGTGTGGGAAGAGGGTGGGAGGGTGAGAATTATTTGGACCATGGTCAGTATACAGATAAGAACATCTGTGCTGCTGCTGTTGTCCTACAATGGAGCGTGTCATAAATAGTCCAAACTGCTTGAGTGAATGAGATGCCCAGCTTTTTTGTTTCATGGATTCTGGAACTTACCTTGGCCATGTTAGAAAGGTCTGTCTTTCTCCTGAGTCTTTTTATAAACACTGTAACTTCTGTTAAAGAAGAAGAGGCAGATGTTTCATGTCATTAATATTTTACAGTCTAAAAGACGTTATTGAAGACAGATCTTTTAAGTTGGAAAGCAGATCCCTAGGGGAGCAACAGGGTAATGAAGGGCATGATGGGGGCACTGAGCCAGCATTATGGGCTGGGCTGGGGACCCTCGCAGTTTGAAGCTGGCAAGCAGAAGCTGCCCAGGTCACCGCTCTTCCTTCACTGCAGATCTGTTAACCCATGACAGACAGGAAGAATACTTCCAATATTTTTTTACATTGAATACTTCTCAATCAAGACTAATACTCTTTTATATGCATGGCTTAAGGTGAACGAAAGCAACGTTCATTCTAAACCTCCTGTATTTTGTTTAGAGGGTTTACATTTCCACATTTATGCATCTATAATTCTGCAGCACTGTTAATAGGAGTTGGTTTCTTTGGTTCTATTTTCTCCTGTTTATAATACATTGTAATTATGACAAGCATGGTCTAATAATATCCTTTTTAAGAATAAAATATAAAATAACTGATTCTTAGTTACAGGAAAATCGAGTATAAAGCAATTTACAAACTTCTGTAGACAGGCAATGATTTTCAAGTGAAAATTTCTGTTTCCCTGGAGTTCGCACAAACCAGAAAGACCAGGGTCGCAGCTGATTAATTACATATACTTCCATGCACACACATGTTAAAAACACATTAATAAGTTTGCTCTGTCAAGCATTCAGATGTAGGTAACTTAAATGCCTCTGTGCAAACGCACGTAGCATGGGGAATAAACAAGAGGAGTTAGAGATGCGCGCATGCCTGCCCTGCAGGGCTATGATCTTATTGGCATCACAGAGGCATGGTGGGATGGCTCCTATGACTGGAGTGTTGGAATGGAAGGATGCAGGATCTTCAGGAAGGACAGGCAGGGAAGATGAGGAGGGGGTGTCGCCCTCTATGTCAGTGAACAGCTGGAGCTGTTCATGGAGCTCCACCTGGGGAATGGATGAGGGACCTGACCTAGAGCTTATGGGTCAGGATTAAAGGGAGGGCAGGGACAGGTGACATTACAGTGGGGGTCTGCTACAGGCCACCTGACCAGGAAGACCAACCGGATGAGGCCCTCCATAGACAGACAGGAGCAGCTTCACGTTCACAAGTCCTGGTCCTCACGGGGGACTTCAACCACCCCAGTATCTGTTGGAGGGACAACACAGCAGGCCATAAGCAATCCAGGAGGTTCCTGGAATGCGTTGATGATAACTTCCTTTTCCAAGTGAGAGGAGCCAATGAGGAGAGGTGCTATGTTGGACTTTGTTCTCACCAACAAGGAGGAGCTGGTGAGGAATGTCACACTCAAGGGCAGTCTTGGCTGCAGTGACCATGAAATGGTGGAGTTCAAGATCCTTAGGGCAGTGGGGAGGGTGCATAGCAAGCTTGCTACCCTGGACTTCAGGAGAGCAGACTTTGGCCTCTTCGGGGATCTGCTTGGTAGAGTACCGTGGGATAAAGCCCTGGAGGGAAGAGGGGCCCAAGAAAGCTGCTTAATATTCAAGGATCACCTCCTCCAAGCTCAGGAGCGATGCATCCCAACAAAGAGCAAGTCAGGCAAAAACACCAGGAGGCCTGCGTGGATGAACAAGGAGCTCCTGGACAAACTCAAACAGAAAAAGGAAGCCTACAGATGGTGGAAGCAAGGGTGAGTAGCCTGGGAGGAATACAGCGAAATTGTCTGAGCAGCCAGGTATCAGGTTAGGAAAGCTGAAGCCCAGACAGAATGAAATCTGGCCAGGGATGTCAAGGGCAACAAGAAAAGCTTCTACAGGTATTTCAGTAATAAAAGGAAGAGTAGGGAAAATGTGGGCCCTCTCCAGAAGAAAACAGGAGACCTAGTTACTCAGGATGTGGAGAAAGCTGAGGTACTCAATGACTTTTTTGCCTCAGTCTTCACCAGCAAGTGCTTTAGACACACCACCGAAGTCGCAGAAGGCAAAGGCAGGGAGTGGGAGAATGAGGAACTGCCCACTGTAGAAGATCACGTTCAAGACCACCTGAGGAACCTGAAGGTGCACAAATCCATGGGATCTGATGAGATACATGGGAGATGAAGTTGCCAAGCCACTATCCATCATATTTGAGAAGTCATGGCAGTCCAGTGAAGTTCCTGCTGCCCGGAAAAGGGGAAACATAACCCCCATTTTTAAAAAGGGAAAAAAGGAAGACCTGGGGAACTACAGGCCATTCAGTCTCACCTCTGCGCCCGGCAAGAGCATGAAGCAGATCCTCCTGGAAACAATACTAAGGCATAAGGAAAATAAGGAGCTGTCAAGCCAACATGGCTTCACTAAGGTCAAATTGTGCCTGCCAAATTTGGTGACCTTCTATGATGACCTTATAGCATTGGTGGATAAGGGAAGAGCAAATGACATTGTCTACCTGGACTTGTGCAAAGCATTTGACACTGTCCCGCACGAAATCCTTGTCTCTAAATTGGAGAGACATGGATTTGATGGATGGACCACTTGGTGGACAAGGAATTGGGTAGATGGCCGCACTCAAAGAGTTGCAGTCAATGGCTCGGTATCCAAGTGGTGACCAGTGACAAGTGGCATTCCTCAGGGGTCGGTTTTAGGGCCAGTGCTGTTTAACATCTTTGTCAGCAACATGGACAATGGGATTGAGTGCACCCTCAGCAAGTTTGCTGATGACACCAAGCTGTGTCGTGTGGTTGACACGCTGGAGGGAAGGGATGCCATCCAGAAGGACCTGGACAGGCTTGAGAGGTGGGCCTGTGCCCACCTCATGAAGTTCAACCAGGCCAAGTGCAAGGTCCTGTATGTGGATCAGGGCAATCCCATGCACAGATACAGGCTGGGCAAAGAATGGATTGAGAGCAGCCCTGAGCAGAAGGACTTGGGGGTCTTGGTTGACGAGAAGCTCAACATGAGCTGGCGATGTGCACTCGCAGCCCAGAAGGCCAACTGCATCTTGGGCTGCATCAGAAGAAACGTGGCCAGCAGGTTGAGGGAGGTGATTCTGCCCCTCTACTCCACTCTCATGAGACCCCACCTGGAGTACTGCATCCAGCTCTGGAGCCTCCAACATAAGAAGGACACGGACCTGTTGGAGTGAGTCCAGAGGAGGCCCATGAAAATTATAAGATGGCTGGAGCACCTCTCCTATGAAGACAGGCTGAGAGAGTTGGGGTTGTTCAGCCTGGAGAAGAGAAGGCTTTGGGGAGACCTTATAGCAGCCTTCCAGTACCTAAAGGGGGCCTTCAGGAAAGATAGGGAGGGATTCTTTATCAGGGAGTGTAGTGATAGGATGAGGGGTAATGGTTTTAAACTGAAAGAGGGTAGATTTAGAATAGATATTAGTAAGACATTCTTTACTCTGATGGTGGTGAGACACTGGAACAAGTTGCCCAGGGAAGCTGTGGAGGCCCCATCCCTGGGAGTGTTCAAGGCCAGGTTGGATGGAGCTTTGAGCAACCAGGTCTAGTGGAAGGTGTCCCTGCCCATGGCAGGGGGGTTGGAACCAGATGACCTTTGGAGGTCCCTTCCAACCCAAACGATTCTATGATTCTATGATAATGCCAGAATTAAGACTGTCTGCAAGTCTTCCTTGAGCATATGAATGCTAATACAATCTTCTGTCTACACAGGAGCCCTGCTTTGCCACTGAGGAGTTGGTCTTCACTCAGTGAGCAGCAGAGCAACGTCATGTTTTAGCCAGAATCTTCAGCATCATATATAACTATATGTATGTATGTATGTACATATTTACGAACACACACATATACACACACCTTTGTATAGTACAGATTTTTTCAAATCCTCCTCTAATGACAGAGTCATAGTTTGCCTATGGGACTACGGCTTTTTTCCCTTTATATTGAACTGTGCTATAGCCATTAATTAATTTAGCAGCATAAAACTACTTGCAAGGTGAAGAGGCAGAACAATACCTAACTTTCAGAGGGCAGACTGCTTATTATTCAGTCATCTACACAGCCAAAGTGATCATGGCAAGAGACAGATCTTTAAAAAGATTCAAGTACACTTTAATTTACCATGAATTGGAAATAATTTTGGCTTAAATTTGTTTCTCACATGTTATTTGGGACTAGTTATTTTTAACTGTATCGCAACTAATTCTAGTCCTTACTACTATCAAAGTTACATCAGCTAAAAAAATTTTTAAGATAATTTCTGTAAGAGTCTTCTAACACAATCTTCTCTGCAGTTTAAGCAAATATTATTTTATGAAAATCTCTCTATTACTCAAACATACCTTTAGATTTGGATGTTTGGAGCAATAATGGAAACTGTTTCAAAGCATTAAGCAGCCAAAGTTCAACATTTTTACTGAATGATCTGATTGACTGCATGTGTTGCACAGGCACTTCCTCCAGGAAATCGTGAAACAGGATGTTCTCCATAACCTAGAATGCAAATTCATGGAGCTGCACATGATTGGTGTACTACAGATATTTACAGCGGTATGAAAGAAAATTGTATTGATAGTTTAAATGTAAATATAAAAAAGCCCATTTTTTTTCTTCCAATTAAGCAATAGCTAAGCTATGTTTATTAGCAGAAGGAGAAAGATCCTAAGAATAAACATCGTTTCCTGAATTAATTACAGGACACTACTTAATGACCTGCTGTAAATAAGAAGCAAATTATTTTGATCAGAAAACTGCATATTTCTATGTGGAATGTCACTGAGAAATGCAGTAGTGTTCTCAAAGGAAGAATAACTCTTGTAATTTGGAAAACAGTTACCAGTTGAAATTTCAGTCACATAACCTCATGCCAGAACCACAGACCACATTTATAACAGCATACTCTGTTGATATTAGGGACTTTCAAAGGAGCAGCAAAATGGAAGTTATCTCAAAATCCACTGGCTCTTTAAAAAATCCCAAAGAAGCCAAAGAACAGACTTGAGGTACGAATGAAAATCCCATTGTACAGCACACAAGAAGCAGCTGGCCCTTCTCCTGAGGTAGAACGACCAAAAAGACACAAACACATCATAACATGATTGCAACAAACAAGTGTGTCTACGGTACCTTGAATAACTGCCTATCATAGCTTTTGAACAGCTGGCATACATCTGGCAAGGACATCAGTGCTATTCCTTCAGGCTGCAGAGACCTCCAGAATGACATGATACAGGCTTCCACCTGTCGCACAAAGTCCTTTATGAATTTTCACTGATTTTACGCTTGTGAAATGTGAAGTGTAATTCAGTAAAACAACATACATAAGCACAGAAGCAAAAGAATGACCGTGGAGTTGGGCTCTTTGCCTGGCCCCATCCTGGCCAGGCTCCAGCGTAGTGGAAGCATCCTGGGGCAACAAGCTGAACCCCGCAGGGCAGCGTAAGAAAGAAGAGAGAAAGAATTATACCGTGGATATGGGGATGTAATGAAAGATGGCCTTGTGTTTTCTGCTGGGCTTAGACCTGTTGACGTGCCAGGAGTGCTCAGGATATGCCTACAAACTCAAATTCTCGGAGCATGGTGTGTTCATTAAGAATTCCCAAATAATTTGACTGAACGCTCCTTTTGTCTATAAATGAACATCTACCTTAGATCAAACCATCAAGTAAATAAGCTACACAGAAACAATTCTATCCTTGGGGTTGTTTGCTGTCATCAGAATGAGTGTTATTACAGCAAAGGCATACCTTGTCAAGCTGTTTGTTTCTCACCATATGTAAAATGTCTTGACAATAGCTGTAGTACTCATTGGCAAGCAGTCCAACCTGGAGAAGGTGACCAGAAAGAGGGTACAAAAAGATCACGGAGGCAAAGAACTAACTAGCTCAATGACCGAATACTTGAACCTACCATTTCATAGGAATATTTCTTCCCTAACTCTTGCTCCCAAGGATAGAATCTGCTGAATTCAGTCCAAGGGTACCGAAATCTCTCTTGTTCAGTCTTCAGACAAATGACAGATGGACAACAGTGCAAATCCTTGCTCTCGATGCATCAGAATTTATTTTGAACAATAAAAAAAAAAAAAGCACAATTATCTTGTCAGTTCTCTTAAAGGTATTAAGTACTTTCTTGAAATTGTATAACATGATTTTTTAATAAGATGTATTTCTTCAGGGGAATACTTGTCCTTTTTTTCAGAAAGTAGGAGTGGATGAAAGAAACAAGCATGACTGACTAAATGTTTAAATCCCAAACAGTACATGAATTTCTTTTCAAAACCAGTGAATATTTAATGCTATACATATCTTCCACATATATTTTCTATAGCACTCATGTCACAGTTGTAACCTTCTAAATAAGGCTGCAGATAGTTGGCTCTGCTGTCACAGTGACAGCACACTTCTCATCAGCTGTCATTACATCCACTTCAGAGCACTCATTACCATACCCGAGTGCTCTGTAAAAATAAGACAGACATCCAGTCTCTCTTTTTTCCTCACTTTGGTCCACGTAAGTTTGCTGCTCGTGCTCTGCCGGCTGACTTCCAACAACCCTGGTGTCAAGCCATCCCATGACAGCAGGCTTATGGGAGAACCACCACAGATTAGCCTTGCGTCTGCCCTTTTTGGTGAGCAGGGGTTGCGCTCTTTTTTCTTAATTGTTTCCTAGTATTTAAATACTTATTGTGCCAATAAACTCTGAACGCATTGAAAAGACACCGGCTCAGCAGCATGAGGGTCTGTTACCGTGGGCCTCAGGCAAGGAAGGTTGTGCCCCACTAACTCCTCTAATATTCAAAACCTGGGCTGTCAGCCACAATTTCCACTCTCAGCAGAGACAAAATTATTTGAGATGACATTAAGAAAAGAAAAATATTTAGCTACCAGGTGAAATAGGAGTAGGGGAAGTATGCATTTAGTGAGATTACACAGACAAAGATTCCTTTGAAGAAGATGATGGATTAACTGTATTTCATCAGGACATGGTACATAGCCATTCTAATTAAACACACAGATAAACATTTTGTTGTAAGTATAACGTATCTGAAACTCACTGTTCTTTTTTTTTGGCTGTTGCTCTTGTAACCAGCTGCATCTCTGTAACTGCAGGTGTTTCCACTGTGGTAAAATATACAACAGAAAAAAAAAGCTTTAAAGAGCTCACCAATTTATTCTGTATGTAGTAAGAAAATGAGCTCCAATAGGATAGAGTGCAGTAGGTTGGAGCATTGTGTTTGGGAAAGAAACCCCACCCTCTTTCCTGCCATTCAGCAGCCCGATGACTTTCTAATAAGTCTGAAGACCGATTTCTTAATTTTGAGGTAAAACTGAACCATTCATTATAAAGGTGGCAAGGTATCAGCCATTTAACAGTGCAATGTCTTCCAACTTCTCGCAAAATCGTGGGTTCGTATTTTCATTTGCAGTTCGTTTGGAATGATAATAATTATAAACATGCAAATAATGAAAGCATAATCCTCCTTGTGCTTTGATTTCACAGTCATTCCATTTTCCGCACCCTATATCAGTTTAAATGTGGGGTTTTTTTCCAGTTGTCCCCCATTTACTTTGCAAGCCTGCTGTGATAGTCCGCATGGTCAGAATTCACCTGGACCTGCAAAGGCTTGACCACTGGCTTTTGGCTGAAAAGCCAGGGATGCAGAAACAATAGGCTGCTTTCTCGCTTTACCATCTCCTACCACTCTCCCTGCCTGTTTTGCTGAGGCTAATCCTACAGGAGGGAGAGGCAATGCTGCTCATAAAAGGGACGTGCTGTGAGAGTTGGATTCCTCCAGTCAAGCCCCCATCTGCTGCTGACACCTGCTCGCTGTCTGTGAAGGCATTTCAAACTCCAGGGTCCTTTTGGACTCGGCTGTTTTGAAGGGTGACAGGCAGGGGCTTTGTAGAAAATGTGCTTCTGCTGGTGACTGCTAACACTCAGGCTATCTCGTCAGATCCTGGCTGCTGGGTTTCACTGCTGTGATGTATTATAAACCAGGGTACCACCATACGTCCTGAAGGGACAGAGGACAAAACCTAACAGCTTATCTGCTTGGAAACTCAAGCCACTGCAAATGCCTCCTCTTGCTTGTCTGTTGTCCACAGAACTGACCCTCGCCACCTGAAAAACTACCTTTCCCTCTGCCACTACTCTCTGCCATGAAGGCGATGCTCCAACGAAAGAACCAAACTGGCTGCCCAAGACAGGGCACGGCATTCATGTTGGGTATGTTTGGTAATGCTACCAACTCTTTCTGCCACCAGAGTTGGTGGCTGAACAGAGGGAAGAATGTGCAAGTGGAGATGTTTCATAACGCTTTTTTCAAATGGGTCCTTCCTGCAGATTTCTAAAGCCTGTGAAACAAAATTAATGAATATTTTCCAGCTCCTGCTCTCTCTGAGAAGGCGGCCAGCTGTATCTTCTGCTGCTGCTACTATGGCAACACGTATCAGCATCGCTCTCCTCCAGTGGGCTGGCTCCCTAGCCGGGCTGGCTCCCCACTCCCCCCCGCCACGGGGATGGCGAGGTGCGACAAGGAGCGCTGCGTGGGTCCTCCCGTGCCCCAGCAGCCAGCCGGGAGCTCGGTGACCATTAAGTGCAAATAGCTACGGAAAGCTAACATCTATGTGCTCCCGCTTTTAGCAAAGGTGGTTGGGACTCACCCAGTGCCCGCAGAGGTGCTCGGCTGCCAGGCAGAGCTGCTCGCTTCCCCTGGAGAGCGGTGCCTGGGTAAAGACGGGACACACAAAACAAGAGGTGGGTGGGAGAAGGGGGAAACGGGTGACGGCAAAATCACGAGGAGTTTCACCATGCAGAGTTTGGATGATGCTATGGGGTGGGATCCAGAGCTAAAATGGGATATACAATGGCAGGGATGATGAAAAGACTAAAAGAGGAGGTGAACGGGAGGGACAAAGGAAAAATGAAAGGAGGGAGGGTGGTGAATGTGCATGCTGTTGACTGTCAGGTTACACTGAGATTAGAAAAGCTAATTTGCTAGAATCATATCAGATTTTTTTTATTAAAAAATCGTGGGTTTGCTTCACTAGAAAATCAGAAGGCCAAACCTTCCCTATGACTAGAATCATAAAGTAACTCTTATGAAGCCAAAATTCACTGGCATTTTTTAACACTGCCATACTCCAAGCCTACTTGATCTGCCAAAGCAAGTACCATTTTGGGGACAGCTCGTCCTCAAAGCTCCCATTTCTAGAGGGCACCCTATTGTAACACAAATCAGCAAATACCATATTCCCTCAAATCTCCGTAATACATTCGGAGACCTCATTGGGTACAGTTGTGTTTATTTATACCTCTTTCATAACATGATCATCAGTGCTGTGGTACACATATCTTCAAAAATATTTCTAAATGAAGCAACTCACAGGTGCTGTATAAGAGCATCCTCATCACTCCAACTCAGCCAACAGATGCATCCGAGGCCCCACTGACTATCAAAAGGCAAATGTCTTCTTTGTAGTCAAAGGCAAACCATTATAATCATACTGCCGTTTCTATTACACCAACAAGCAAAGCTCCCAACCTGCCAGATGCTTCATGGACCTAGTTCCTCATTACCAGCACCATGTCAATTGCCGACTATCTCGATATGGTCAGGAAATACTCTTTTCAGTAGAGACAGTGGATCATAGTTTTGAAACCACCCTGTTCTTCACCAACCAGCAGGTTGGGTGGATGCCTTGGTCTCTCACAACTGGGCTCCTGGCTCCACCTTCCCCTCAGGTAGATGCAACAGAAAAAGCATCTGCATGTTGGACTCTATTCAGGCATGGGAAGGAGCAATAGTTGTCGCAGGTAGAAAAGTCTTCAAGTTTTCATTACTCTTTTTCTAAATTTCAATTTTCTAATTAAAAAAAAATCTAGAATTTGCCATTTCTGGTTTTATCAACTTCACTAGATCACGAAAAATTAATTCTGATTTCAAAAAGTACTGAACTCTACTGAGAGGACAGTAAAGATGATGTGTTCCTATTTATTTGCAAAGAATGTACAAAATCTTAAATACAGATGGAAACAAGGTCACTTATTTGGTTGAAGCTGCTGCTTATTTTGTATGTGGCCTGATTTATTTTTTTTTTAATCATGTTATTTATGCAGCTCTGGTTGTGTTTTGTGCTTTTTTACTACTTTCTCTCCTTTTTATTCCTGCTGTCTTTTAACAGACACAAGAAGTTATTGTGACACCTGGCTGCGTTGCGGGTGTGCACATTGGCTCGGGACAGGGACGTGTGGATGCATTTAGAGTGGAAGCTGTTCTAATTTCAGCTGTTTGGCTTCACACATCAGCTTTGTGACTCTTATAACTGTCTTCAATGAAGGAAGCGTCAGACAAGATAATTTTGTAGTTAAGAGACTTTTCTTTTGCAACTCAAAAGATGATCTTTGTCTGAATACAAACTTTATATTTTGATTTTTTTTTAAATCTGAAAAGTTATCCCAAGAAACTACATCAAGATCACTAGATGGCTGGTTATGTCAGTTCTTTCCCTGGAAAGAAACCTCCTTTTCCTTGGTTTGACCAAAAGAAATATAGTTTTTTAGGAGAAGGTGCCTGGGCAGGCCCCTCTGGCAGCTGGTGGAGACGGAGAGGGAGGCCTGCAGCCAGTGCAGCGGCTCCTCTCTGGTTAAGCATGGGCTACAGCGTGTTCCCCAGCTCATCAGGGAACATGGCTCATTTCTGTGAGGAGGCCAGGGACACAAGCTGTGCTGGCATACGTGGTGCTTCTGGCTCCCAGCAGTGGCTAAAGGCCTTGTTTCTGCACCTGGCCTGGTGCTTCTTTGATTCCTCCTACTTTTTGTCATTTTTCTGCATGTTTCTAGGCTGGGAGGAAAAAGAGCAACAATTCAAATTGTTCTGTTCTCTCTCATCTCTCCTATGGCCAGAACTAGCTGCTTTCCTACCATTACTCTTTTCAAGGGAAACTTCAGAGAAACACCTGTCTTTCCCTGAAGAAGACAGGCCAGCAGAGAGCCAGTCACAGACCTGTAATGTTCTTTGAACAGTGGCCGAGACCTTTCGCTGTTACGAACATCAAATCTTAGGTCTGTTCTGGTTATCCTGGGTGCTCTAGTAGCGAGGGAGATCGCTTCAGTAAGGCTCTCATGGGAAAGGAGCCTCGAGTTGCCTATGAATAATTTGTTCGGTTTCACAACAACCGATTGCCGTTTGATCATCTGTAGAACCTGACCCTCTGCCCTGTCCCATTCTTTACTGTTGTCACTCTATGGACTTTTGCAACATTACTCTGCTACAAAACCCATGGAGGAAGGCAATAGACCCACAGGTATAATTTTTCCGGTCTCTCCTAGAGTGTGCATTCAATCAAGTAACTATCATGGAAAATATCACAGATGCTGAAACAGCTTTCATCACCACCAGAATACCTGGGTGCTTAATAGGCCAACTTGTATCCCTCTAACATTCATGCTATAGAAAAATGCTGTATCTCCATGTTAAAGGATGGAAAACAAAGTACAGAATTTATCCATATACACAGAAAAGTCATGTACAAGTCTGTAAAAGAGTGAGGATATGAGCCTGGTCTACAAAGTCCAAGCCATTGGCTGCACCTATTTTTCTTCTGTGTGTTTAAAAGGAGTGTAAAAGTGGTAAGTGGTGGCAGCATTTCCCTTCCTTTTTTCTGGGGAGAAGGCAAGCCTGTGGTTTGTTTATCTCAACCATGAGCTTAACCAAGACAACTCTTCCTTTGCCTGCCTACAACAGGAACGTGCTCATGTCTACAGTTTATTCTGCCAAAGTATCTTACATTCATCAATTATTTTCAGACTTTTAATTTTTGCAATAAATTTCTACTTGTCTTAAACATTTTCTCGTTGGTGTTCCCTTACAACAGGTGATTTTCAAATCTGAAATTTCAAAACAAAGTGAAGGACGTATTTTCAAAGTAATATACCTCATTGTCTCAAGTAGTAAAAAACCCCAGATAACATGATTGCGTGTAGCACTCTTCAAAACAGTGCAGTCATTTGTACTTTAATACATGTCTCTTCAGCCTACCGTTTAATAAGGAAGGTGCTACAATGTCATGAAGAAATTGTCAGTATGTTTATTTGAGCTCCCATATAGAGTCTGACCTCTTTTAGGTTTGGCACGAGTTCCTGCTCTTAAGATCTACCTGGCTAAAATCTCCAATTCAAGGAAGTCTGAATAGGCAGGACATGTTTTCAAAATGGAGCTTCTCTATTAGGGCACAGCACTTTTATAATGTGTATAATATTAAGAAAAATATAATATTGTTGTCAATGTTCAACAGATGATTTATAGACTTTTATATATCAACAATATATAGCCTGTCATGTGACATTAAAACATTTAAAAAACAAACCTGTGATAATTTTTTTCAGACAGAAGAGAATAATAACGTGCATAAAAGGAAGAGTCCTTCTTGATAGCTATTCCGTCATAATGATACCTAGAAAATAAAAAAAAATTATGAACTGACAAGCTTATGATTTTCAGCAAGTCAGCAAATAATTCATATTCCTCCTTTGAAACCAGATGAACATCCTATTTAAACAAGAAAAGACCAAGTAAAAAAAAAGCTACATCTGTTTTTTTAAATTCTGTTGAAAGTTTATTTTCCCCAACAGAAAGTAATTGCACAAACTTTTTAACAGTTTTTGCCCTGGAATGATACCTTCTTCTAAATGAAAAAACTTAAGCCAGTGAATTGGGGTGCAACAGATTTGTACAAGACAGCTAGAGAAGCCAGGAACCAGAGTCTCAGTGGACAGAGGTCCCCGTATCCCCATGGAAGTTGAAGGATTTGGTGCAGTTGTTCTGCAGCCATACACAGTAGCTTAGCAACTGGATGGCTCATCAGTGGTCGTGGCAAGCTGAAACCCAAGAAACCTGTCAGACCTTCTCTAAGGTTTATCCCGACCTCGGTGAGCAGTGGAGTCACCATCCCTGCTACCCAGGTGCTACCAGCTGGCTCTTCCCTGGCTGGGTCGGTGGGAAGCCAGGGGAGCAGTGCCATGGTTTCAGGCCACCAGCAGCCAGCAGAGGGTAACCTTCTGCTGATGGGAAGAGAGAGCACGGAGGCTGGGGGCTATCACGCACCGTCCCAAATCCTGCCAGCTATGAGGAGAAGCCTGGGAGTGTCTGCGGTAAGGCACTCCCAAAATAAAGGATCTCGTTGGATCAAGCTGATAGCAAGTCCAGACTTGTGGAGAAAAGTTGCAGATCAAGTGAGGGCATGTCAGTCTCAAAGCCAGTACGTGACAGCTACTCAAAATGCTTGTAAAATTACTGTCTCAATGCCCTTAAAACATCCCCTTTTCCAGTCTGGATGTTCAGAGTGTGATTATAAGTTTGGACATTGAACCAATGAAAGAGTATCAAACTGTGCTCTAGAAGAAGAGAGGGAAGGGAAAAGAAAGGAATGTAGGAGCAGGATCCAAGGTGGTGTGATTTAAATGATTTTAAACTGTTTACATTTCCATTGACCACCAGTACATGCTGGGTCACTCCACAGATACGTGCAAGGATGAAAAGCACAACACAGACATTAATCACGGCTGCCATCCCCGTGCATCCCGGAGCCAGGCTTTCCTGACCCTGTGTCTCAAGAGCTCTGAGTAAGGTTGTGATGTCTGGCAGATGCCTCATGCAAGCCATGCTGTAAAAGCTATTACAATTCAAAGCGCTAATTTTTTAAAAAACAGTCTGATCTGGAATTCATGCCCTACCAAAGCAGCTCTGATGCAGTGATTTTCATGGAATTAACTCTATTTTAATGTGACATCATGAATCACTCTGGATCTTGCGATGTATTACAGACTTGGAACCAACAATTCAGCTGCTGTATTACAGTGCTGGAGCTGAAAATTTAGCCATTTTTGAATTTTATTAGAACAGTTATAAATAACATTTTTAAAGAAAGGTAGAAAACCCAATACCTGGTACTCCCTCTTGTGCCCAGCCTTCTTGTCCCCAGGCCCGGGAAAACTAAACGAATAAGCTAAAAAAAACCAAACAGAAAATTAGAGATACTTAGTAAATTCATTCTAAAATGGAAAAACATTATCTGCTACATTTTTTTCTCCTTACTCACTTCTTTTGCTTTCCATCATTTGTAGGCTACTACCTGTTCTTACACACTTCTCAAATGGTAACTGTTGAACGGAACACAATCAGGCTTTTGCGGATTGAAATCTAAGTAATTTAAGGGATTACCTCCCCCAGGTGGGAAATTTTAGACTAGTCTGGTTTACCTTGCGCTGAAATGCAGTCAGTGCACACACCAGGAGACCACCCGCAGTCAGGTGGGGTATATCGGCTAGGGGAACTTGAAGGTGCCATGATTCTCCAGTACTCTGCCAGACATGCAAGCCTTGCTCATTCAAGTAGGACTTAGACAAGGAGCTTCACCTACTCACTCACTCGTGTGAGGAGCACTCGCAGGATAGGGCCCGATTTATCTGTTTTAAAAGGAGCTGCAGCATCAAGCTGCAAAGCATTCTTTGACCACTGCGGTGGTAAATGTGAACTGAGGTCAGGCAGCATCTGTCAAGGTTAGGCCCTACAGAGTAATAAGATACTGTCAGGGTTGTAATCCACTTCACTATGATTATTCTGCATGAGCTGTTCCATGAAGACAGAGACTAACCCAGGACAGCTGGAGCTAACATTCCCTATATAGCAGGAACAGAGGATCAAGTGCTCAACGCTAGTGAGGAGTGATGGGAGCCTCCACTTAGCCATGCAAAGCATTGACTTGGTGCAAAGTGCACTTCACTGGTCCAAAGGCCTGCTAAAGGACAAATTTCCCCAGCTCACACTGACGTGCGCCTACAGTTTTAATGGTGTTGGAGTGGTCCTATTTTTTGCGTGTTTCTGTGTGCACCCACCCCAGCTGCTCCCTTTCTCAAACTGATATTTTAGCATAATCCCATTTTCCTACAAGGACAGACTGTGAAACTGGGGCTTCTGTGGCATGAGACATACTTCTTCCAACTGTCCCTTCTACAGACACAGCGGTGTATTTGGGCAGAGGGACGGGGCAGATGAAATTAGTGATGTCTTAAGTCATTACAGTTTGATTCGCACGGGACTTGACTGCAGAAGTCCTTACAGTCCACACACAAGTAACGCAGCTGGGTTACTACAGCTTGATGGATTATTAATAGCTCAGCCCGTTAGCTAGACTGTGGTAACTGTTGACACTTGCACCTTTAGTTTAAACCAGTGTTGCTGCAGTTCCTGCCCTCCTCAGCCTCTTGCTGCAGGGTCCCATCTCCTGCTGCGGAAGGACAGACCATTTCAAGCCATTGGGGGGCTGCACCCCAGCTTGCTCCCGTGGGATACGTTAACTTGCACCGCAATGCACTGGGTCAGTTAAGGCTGTGAGCAAACAGTTGCAAGCACCAACCTATAGCAGCTATGGCTCATCAGCTAAGCTCTTCTGCGTGACCGGACTCATGCCTGTCCCAACTTCTGAGTAAAATGCATTAACTTAAACCACAAGCAGGCTTGGCTTACAGGTGGTAACTGGTGCTGGAGCACCTGAAAGAGTACAGACAGGATGGGATTCAACTTACCTACGTGGTTACAAGGTAGAGATGTCTAAGCTAGTCACTGCAAACCCTGTAGTCAGTGGAGAAAAACAGGCAATTCCGAGGCGCATTTCATCTGAGCTGCCTGAGGTGACTCATGTAGGGTGAGAGGAATCACATGGAACTACTTATTTCTCTCCATTGACTACCAAGAGATTTTAAGGTGACTAGCTTCACAACAGACATCTATCCTGAGCCAGGCAAATTCTACCCACGGTCTTGGCTGATGATCCATTAAGCTATGGTAATAAATCATGCTGGATAACTCACTCAAATCTTAATTTTAAGTAAGAGTGATTTAACTTACTCAGTGAAAAAAATTAGATTCAACTGAATTGAGATAAATGATTCATAAAATGTGATTATCTGCACAAATGAAATTGATTTCAGGTACAACTTCTACTTAAATTATTTTGGTTCTGTGTGAAAAAAATGCTTAGTAGCTTCTACCATGGGCATTAATAGAATAATATTAGCAGCAAAAATAGGAAACTCTGAACATAAAGTCTTGAGCAACAAATAATCACAAGGCATTCTGTCTTTATTCATTTGTTAAATAAAGTTGAATAGCTATGAGTGTTTGTTGCAATTGGGATTTCTAAGTGATAATTGCTCTCTGGATTGTACCAGCCTCCATGTATGAGAAAAGTGGAACTGTTTGAAGGAGACTGGGTTTCACATCTGCATCTGTTTTGCTTGGATGATTCTATAGCAACTTTTTTAGTGTGTGTTTGGAGCAAAATCTCTGTAAGTACATTTGAAAAGGAAAGTACAAAATTATGTAACAATCAAAGGGGTCTTTCAAGGACAGAAGAATCAGCTCCTCAGGATGAGTTTATTAACCTTGTGCTGTTTACCCTGGTAAAACTTTCTAAAATGTATTGGCAAAAGAAATCTTTGCCAGTATAACATACACCAGTTCCCTGAAGAAAATAAACTCTACCACAAAAAATACTCTTTTCTCTAGTATAACAGTGGGGCTTACCAGAAATACATTAGGAAAGACACAACCATAATACATTACATGTTCATTCTTCTCTGTTATTTAATGTCTTTTGATATGCAGTCTGTATATTTGATCATCAGATTTTCTGTTTAGGTATCTCTGTTTCTTATCTTATATATCCTATCTCCTCTGTACCTTTCCAAAGGTGGCTGAATTTACTTGATACTTGGAATTTGGACTGCAGCCTTCCATATACAATTCATATAGTAGCCAACGGGGCACAGTGCATCCTTCACACAAATAGAAATTATCAGCTATCCTTTAAAAAAAAAAAAAAAATCAGTTGGTTTATGTCAGAATTAGAAGAAAGAATTGTTAGCTTGTGATTGTAATAGCTCACCGGGTTTACAGTGAACTCTGTAATAGTTACTCTGATTTTATAGAAGCATAGAATAAAAAAAAAGAGCTACTACTTCTATGTTAATCTGTATTCTGGGGAAAAAAAATTATACGTCTTTTATATATATATACACACACATATGTATAAGGCTGAGAGAGTTTTGATTGTTCAGCCTGGAGAAGAGAAGGCTCCGGGGAGCCCTTACAGCAGCCTTCCAGTATCTGAAGGGTGCCTACAAGAAAGCTGGAGAGGGACTTTTTACAAGGGCATGAAGTGGTAGGACGAGAGGTAACGGTTTTAAACTGAAAGAGAACAGATTTAGATGAGGTATTAGGAAGAAATTCTTTACTCTGAGGGTGGTGAGACACTGGAACAGGTTGCCCAGGGAAGCTGTGAAGGCCCCATCCCTGGAGGAGTTCAAGGTCAGGCTGGATGGGGCTTTGAGCAACCAGGTCTAGTGGAAGGTGTCTTTGCCCATGGCAGGGGGGTTGGAACCAGATGATCTTTAAGGTCCCTTCCCACCTAAACCATTCTGATTCTATGATTCTATATATATTCTATGTTTGTTTTTAACTTCTTAAATTCTTCTTTCCTGGTTTCCGGAGTGTAAGAGAGGTCATGTGAGACTCTGCTAATAAATTAACTAGATCTCATATTTTTTCATAAAAAAATACAACTTAGTAATATCATTGTAACACCAATATACAAAATATTAGCATCTCTCTAATAGGGTGTAACTTTGATCTTCTAATTATAGAGGTCTCCACTATACTAAATATAATATGATGAGCATTTTTCCATCTAAAATGTCCAATAAGACATTTTGGGACAGAGAGTGCACAAACTATGAAAGGCAAAAATCTGTTCTCATACAGCCTCACTGGTTTTAGCACAAGTTTAATAAGAGATCAGAATTTTCATTTACAGTTACTATGTAACAGAACTGCCAGGACTGAAACTGGTTTAGGTGTTTAAATACTCATCCTTTGGCCAAATCCCTTACTCATCCTACTTACCAGAATGGTCATAGTCAAGTAAATGCAACTACTTGTGTGAATAAGGTGAGGAAGATATAAACTTAGTTACTTATTAGCCTAAGGTATTACCTTCACCAGAAAAAAAAGACCTTTAATTATGAGATAATGTCAATGGTTTCGATTTCAGAAGATAATAGCCTCCTGCAGTACAAATGCAGGAGCAAAGCTGGAGCGAAGAAGCAGAGAGATTAATTTTGAAAGCATGACACACTGATCGTATGACAGTGTTTTCTCACTGTGACTCTGCTTCCGTTATACCCAATGATTTATGCATATTTAATTAATTTATCATATGAATGCTAGTGCAGCACAGTGCCAGTTACTCACTGTGCCTTTACTGATAATCGAGCTGGTTGGGAAAGCAGACTTTTCATAATCACCAGGTGAGATAAGCCAGTTGGATTTTAAATCAGCATCCTCTCTTTTATTAGTAGCCTGATTTCAGGTGGCCCAATGTTTATTTTTCTGTGTTACCTGTATTGGCAGTAGATAGTGGATAAGGCCTTCAGCAAACCGGCTCGCTAGAATAGACTGAGCAAGCCCGTGATCGCTGTGCAGTCTGATGATGTCTACCTCACTTTTTATTCACGCCTCCTCCCCTTTCTCCAGGGAGGAAGGCTGACTGCCTCTCCCAGGTTTCCCTCTCTCTAGCAAAAGGCCCCGAAATGCCTCGCTTTTACCTCCTCAGAGCCCGTCTTCTCACACACCAACCCAAGAGGCTGGAGCTGCCAAGCGCCGGGGCTGAGCTGCGCTGGGCTTCCTGCCAGCTCCTCACCACCTCCAGCCCCACCACCCAACAGCAAAGGCTTCACGGCTAGACATGAGCAGGAACCTGCACCAAAGATCAGGCATCTGCTGCGCTAATGGGGTATTTCCCGTCATGGGGCTGAAAGGTAAATGAAATTTATTCTAGATAAGAGTCCTGACTGAGCTCTGCCTCCCAGCAAGCAGAAATGCTTGTTTCTTCTAGAGCAACCATCTCAAAACCCTTCGTAATTGAGCAGTCCCAGAGGAGATTAAACCTAAGTCCAAATCCATCCTTAATATAACACCACAAGGACTCATTGGAAGTGCAGCAGAAATTAACTCATGCTTCAGTAGCTGGGTTCTGCCAGTAGTTTTGCCTCAGCATTTAACTATTTAGTGACAAAATATTTGGGAATTTCATCTTGTGAACTCATCATCTGTTAAACTGCCAGTCTTTTTCAAATAGCAAGTCAAACACATTCGTAGTGCTGACACATAATACAAAAATACTGTCTATCAGGAAAAAAAAAAAGCACACAGAAAAGAGCACCGTGCTCATCATCTTGCCTATTAGCCCCGAGGTTCTCAAAACCCGAGTGTTTATGGCATGCGTCAAAACAAAACTGTTAATAAAGACAACAAAAGTAAAAGGAAAGAGTGGTAAGGGAGGAAGGTGGAGGTTAAAGAAAAAGCACATGGGGAAAGACCTCCTCATTTATCTACTACTTTCTATCCACAGGTTCCTTTGGGATTGTTATCTGATCGGTTATAGGACCTCACATGGACTCCAGGTTTTTGGGGTTTGCCACCTGTCATATGTGAACCTTTGGCAGCCAGGCCAGTATACAGGTTCGCAAGTCTGCTGTTAAACCATTTCTGGACCGAAATCTGGTTTGCTATTGTCAATGCACCAACCGTAAAATGAAGCTAAATATTTAAAAATCTTCAAAACATGAAAAGGTGATTCAGAAAGTTGTTGTGATGAAAAAATCATCGGTTCATCCTTTCAAGGATTGTTTATGATTCAGTTTCATGCAGTGTCTCAAACTTGTTGGATGACCTTGGACGAATCTCTTCCTTTTGAAATGGGAGTAGTGGTATCTATATCACAGCAAAAGCACAGAACAGCTCCTGCTGCTCAGGTATTACTGAGAAGGGGAATAAAAAGATTGAAGATTACTTCCTGACAAGTTAAAAGTTCACTTTTATGTGTTGTTGCTGTTTCACACAAAGCTTCAACAGTGCTTACTATCTGGACTCAGCTGTGCTTGGGGAAAGAAGGAAAGTAACCCTGGTTTCTCTTTGGCTGTCACATGGCGGGGTGACACTCTTCTCAAAGCACAAGAAAATGATGGTGACAACCTTACTCCACCACAGAAGGTATCTCGCTGGGGAGTTCAACCATTACCTTTGCCTCAGGGAAACATAACCTTGGAGAATGTCAATCAGTCAGCATTACTCTGAATCCCAGCGTGCCACCGGCTGCTGTAGAAGCACACCAGGAAAAACTGGTCCAGCCAGGGATGGTCCTCGCCATCTGCACTGCAGCATCACATCAAGTAGATGGCAGCCCAGGGGCCAGACCACAACAACTGGGTAGGCTGAGACAAAACCCCCTTTCTCCCACGTCAAACCACCCCCACATCAGTAAGACTTGTGGCGGGAGACGGACTTTCAGGAAAATGTCCCTGCTTTCATGGCATCGTTTATGCACTGCCATGGTGATCAGAGGGCTGGAGCACCTCTCTTTTGAGGACAGGCTGAGAGAGTTGGGGTTGTTCAGCCTGAAGAAAAGAAGGCTCTGGGGAGACCTTACAGCAGCCTTCCAGTACCCAAAGGGGGCCTACAGGAAAGATGGAGAGGGACTGTTTATCGGGGAGTGTAGTGATAGGACGAGGGGTAACGGTTTTAAACTGGAAGAGAACAGATTTAGATGAGGTATTAGGAAGAAATTCTTTACTCTGAGGGCGGTGAGACACTGGAACAGGCTGCCCAGAGAGGCTGTGGAGGCCCCATCCCTGGAAGTGTTCAAGGCCAGGTTGGATGGGGCTTTGAGTGACCTGGTCTCATGCAAGGGGTTGGAACCAGTTAATGTTTAAGGTCCCTTCCAACCCAAACCATCCTATGACTCTGTCACTCTATCATGGGGCCTTTACAGCAAACCGGACCCTTGTCCTACGAAGCTGCCTTAAGTCGGATTCCTGCCCTTCCCGTGGCAATCCCACCCGGTAGGTCCTGCGAGCCCCCCGGCAAGGCGGGGGTGAAAGCAGACCAGCCGCGCCACCTCCCCCCCGCCCTCCCCCCTCCATCCTCAGCCGGGGCCTCCCCAGCCACCCCGCCGGCTCGGTCCCCAGCACCCACCAGCGGATGATGGAGAGGTGCAGGAGGGAGGTGGGGCTGCCCTCGGCCATCCCGGGCGGGGCCGGGGGGAGCCGTTCGGGGCCGTTGGGTACCGGCCGGCGGGGCGGCGGGTGGCCGCGCGCCGCTGCGGGAGCCGGTTCCCGGTGGCGGGTCCCGTCCCTGTCCCCGCCCGCCCGGGGCCGGGGCGCTCCTCGCCTTGCGGGTACGGCCTCGCCGCTTCCCGCCGCCCACCCCCGCAGAGGGGGCGGCGGGTCAGGGCGGCGTGGATCCGGCCCCCACGCGGGCGTGGGCTGCGGGCGACCCGCGGGCGCGGGGCGAAGGCCGGCCGCCGGGCGAGCCTTTCCTGGCACCGAGTCCTGCGTGGCCAAATACGCGTTTTATAGGAACTGCAGGTGAGAAAATGAGTTACGTGTAAATCGGGAGGTGCAAAGACGCCGGAAAGAGGCGTAAATGAACAATTGTGCGGCAGTACATTCGAATAGCATAAGCGCTGCCTTAAGAGGTTTTACACGCCTTGAAAACATTATTTTCAGAGTTTTCTACAAGAATGCTGTGAGCTCCCATAATTGTTTAATTTCTCTTTGGGACAGGCAGATGAAAGGGCTGTCTGCTCCGCTGAAACCCTGTAAGCACTTTTCCATTGCGAGTAGCCATTATGCGAAATGAGCTTCACTGCCATGTGACTGGCGAAAATAAATTATGTATGGCGGGAGCGCCTAAAAGCTTCCTAGTGGATGGCATTGGGTTACATCAGAGCTCAGCTTCTCAGAAACTCCCGTGGATTCCTCATGTTAATTAGCTGCTGAAAGCCCACGGATGACACAGCCGGGCTGGCTTGCTTTGTTACGGCAAGACGACCAAAGCCATCGTGTCGGTAGACAGCAATATTAAAGGCTGGGGGGCAGGGGACGAGGAAAGGGGAATTTATGGTGGAAGGTTGCTGGTTTTCTAGTCCCTCAATGTAGCTTGCTTCTGAGGAGCAGATATCATGTATAATACATGTTGCTTTTAATCTGTAAAGCCTCGTGCTGTGTTGAGAACCCCATGGGAAGATGCTATTCTGTTCACTCACAGGGCCCCGAACCAAAGCCTTGAAAATGATGTCTGCCCAAAACACAGGTTAGTATACACATTGTAACCAGTACAATCTGTCATCAATAAATGTACTTAATAACCTATTGTGGAAGCTTCCCTCAGTTACAGTTCTTAGTTGCTGCCTGATTTTGTGTCTCTGTAATCTATTGACCTTTGTTGTGGGACATTCAGCTTACACAGCAAATACTCCTGCGAATGCTGCAGAGTGAAAACCTATTTAAGGGACTTTAAACTGGCTGTCGTCAGAACCAGCAGCAGTCCTGTTGCAGCAACCATCAGATCTGTGCGGTTTTGCCATGGAAGCACTTACAGAGCTTCCGAGGTGGGTTTTCCAGTAGATGCTGAAGACTGGGCTGCCCCTACGAGACGGCAGCCGTGCCCATGCCCGGCACGCTCACTGCTGATTCGGGTGTGCCTGTCCACGCTGCAGTCACAGCAGTGCCATCCACTCAGTGTACCTGGGGAAGAGGAAACCTCATCCCCAGTTTCCAGCAACTGGTTTGCTTACGTGTTTGCATGTGCCTCTCAGTCTTGGTCATAGTTCTCAAGGTACGTGGCCAACAGCTGGCTTTCTGTGCCTGTCTGAAACTCCACAAAGTTCATGAAGCTCTCTAGGCCCAAAGATGCCTTAGCAGGAAAAAAACATTTACAACTTATCTAAAACTGGAAAATGCTAAGTGGACCATTTCCATGGTGACAGACTGAAAGCAAGGGGAGTCACACAGATCAGAAAGTCCCTGGACAACACCTACTACTCAGAATTTGATGAGAGGAATCAAATGCCGCACAAAGAAACTACCCAGTTACTGTCCATGGCTTGAGAGATATAAAGTAGGTCACAGAATTTCTCTTGCCCGATTTCCAGATCACAATAACAAGATAGACGGATCTGTGTGCTGTTCAGACCTTGATGCTACTATTATTTGATTAAGGTTTTTCCAGTTTTTGAGAAAATGTCTCTTTAACCTTTCTAATAAATCTAATACTTGGGGAGGGGTGGGCGGGGGGGGAAGAGAAGGGGGATTCTGATTTTAAATACCAGGCTGCTAGCAGAATTTGATTGAAAACCTGAAATCTACTTCTTTAATTTAATCCAGTCTGATAGGACTGGGTGGATGCACACTAGGTCAAGCTGTAGTAAGTCTTTATTCTTGCATAAGCTGAAAGTTGCAAAGCTGTTTATTGCTGTCATGGCAATCCTCCTTGCGTAAAATGGAAGAGTATTTAATGAACATGCACTTTGACTGAACAAAATTTTGACCTGAAATTAGGAGTATGGTTGAACTGATTAAAAGGCGTGCTACAGAAACTCCTTTCCTCTGACTTTCACCCGTAACCAGGACAAATTTAAATCAAACTTTGAGGTAACAGACAACTCCAAAATGTTGCAATGAGTGTCTTTAGCACAAAATTGCCTCTTCAGATTACTCCCTCCTCTCATCCCCCCTGTGTTCAAGAGAAGATTTGGATACCTTGTGAGTTATTCTTTGCTGTAGAGGTAAACAGACTATGTAGGAACTACTGCTGGAAACAGCTGTCTTGTAAAGGAACAGTAAAGTGCTAACATCTCTCAAATACTTAAAATGTTTAAAATAAGTGCTTTATAAGATCTTTAAGCACTTAAGCTGAAGTATGTATAAAACAGTCATGAAAGAATCCACTACTGCTTCCACCACTACCAGCAGCAGTGAAAATATGTGACTGTAATAAATTGTATTCCCCTAGAGTTGAAAAGGCCTCTGTGGTATTTATTTCATTCATTCTCCTGTAGAAAGAAATGAGTAAAAGAGGTTGAAAAGTAAAAACAAAAAAATAAATCCCTCCCTGCTTCCCACCAAACCGAGGCTCTGGAGCAACATACTACCAAATTTTCGATATGAAAAGTTAAAACAATTTGGTCAGTGTTGGAGTAAGAGTCCTGGTGGACAAAGGTAAATATCCTGCTTTGAGAAATCAGTCGGTACTTTTTGTTGGTTTGGGTTTGGTTTTTTTTTTTTATCTCTAGTGGTTGACCTACAAGGGATGAAATGTCATCTGTGCAAAGGTTTACTGATTTTTCCTTCCTTTGAGATCTGAATAATGCCAGTGATTAGGCGTTACCTCAATCTGATCAGTTTACTGTGAACAGAGATCTTCAGAGTCGTAGCTACCTTTCAAACTTTAGTTTAAAATAAAACAACTTGACAGAATTCAGAAAATACAAAAGATTATATCTGGTGGCATCATGACATTTGGAGCAGCAGCAAAACCAAAACAGGATTGCAACTGCCTTCTCCTTGATTATAATGCTTCGATGTTATAGAAAACTCGAAGTTATAGAATAACGTATGTTATAGAATAACTCTATGTTATTACTCTGTGTCCTTCACAAGCCACACACTTCAATGTGAATGCACGTGAGGAAGAGGAAGGCTCCTCTCCTCAGCACCTATGGCAAGTGAACTCTTCTGTGCATGAAAACCCAGTTCGGCAAAGCCTATCAGCATGTAAGACTGCTGCATTTCAGCAAAGCATTTAAGAATGTGCTTAACTTTAACTATGTACTTAGCTGAATTGTTTTGCTGAGTGGGGATCAGTGGCTGAATTAAGGCATTAAACATTAATGACAGAGTTGGGAACACAAAATAGTATGTAAATTGGGATGTGCTGGGACTAGAATGAACTGATTCAAACAATGCAATCATTACACAATTAAGATCTCTTGAAAGATGTCAAGCCATTAGAAAGGCTTGGGGTCTGGTGACTTGAGATGGGGGACAATTGCTGACAATCACTCCAGTCCTTACACCATCTCAGATCCCCTGGTTTTGGAGTGTCTGGTGGGGAGACTGGGTGGAAATCTCTTCCACACAGTAACTGCAACATTTAATCCTAGATGTTGCCCAGGGCAGTGTTGGCTGCTGATCTCCTTTTGACCGGGATGAAGAATGAGGGTACCGTGACAACATTTCCAGGTGTCTCCATGTTCTTTGGCTGCTTTTGGTCCTGCCACGAGTGGTAGCAAGGTTTATCTGAGCAACTCTGTCCCTCTTGTCCTGAGGGACTCTGGTGTGAACGCTTCCCACAGGGCTCACCCTTTGTGCTCCCCATATATGCAGTGTCTCTAGGAGGGTGACTACGGAGCTGAGGACTGTGGTTTCCACCATGTGCTGATGACACCTGCTCTTTATATTTCTCCCTCTTTAGACCCACTCAGGGCAGCCAAACAATTTATACGGTGACTCATGAAGATGGAGATACTGATAAAAGCCTATCTGTCCAGAAGTGGCTGAGGTAATGCTTGCAGGAGAAAGCAACTGCTTCATTTCTGCTTGGCAGAAGATGCTGTGTTTGCTCCTCCAGGTCTAAGTAGTAGTTTCTTGTGCTTCCCCCATTCATTCTTTTTGTGCTTTTTGTTTTGTTTTCTACATCCTGGATGTATACTGGAGTTAACTTTCTGTTTAATAGGACAATCTATTGTTAACAGTTGTGCTATAAACTCTGAAATAGTGATGCTGGTTTTGCATGTTACAGTAATTTGAACAGAAACAAAGTATTGTTTTCTTTACAATAAAAGCAGTGGTGACTCATACAGAAAAGCTTAATCTGTCTCAGAGGCTGGTGGATCAAACAGCATCTCTGACATTAGCTCCTGTGCCTGATTTGCAGCCCACATGCAAATGACCCTTGACTGTATTTGTGCATCAGGAATGTTTGCACAGTGAATCAGTTAGTTTTGAAGGAAGGAATGGCATTAAGGGCAGCTTTGAAATATGCTCAAGGTAAAGTCCAGCTACAAAAGTTTTGAGAAGAGAGAAAATATCTCCCTCCTCCACCAGAATAAATACAGACTTTACTGTGAAAAGAGATGCTTTCTTTCTTGTTTTAAATTAAAAATGACTGGTAAAAGTGTTTCACTTAAATAATTAGATTAAGCAATAATTTTCTTGGAAGTGTTTGTTGAAAGCTTCAGCATAATAAGTTTGACATAGTTAAATGACGATGCAGTTAACAGTTAATCTCCTCTGAGAATGACTTTTATTATAACAAGTAAAAATCCTGCCTCCACAGTTCTTTGAAGGTAAATGTAGTTTTATCTTCCCACCTTTTGAATGTCTTAGACCAAAGTGGCACATCAAAGAAACACTGTGTGCATGTAGTGTCAGAGGTGAAATGATTAAAACTGTATACAGTTGTATAACTGTTCTCCAAATTTCATATTTGGAAGCCCTATATTCCTATTACTCTTTTACAGATCTCGTTTTATCCTTCAAGACTAGAAAATGTAGCAGGAGATAGCATGATTCATGCCTTGCTTATAGTTACATAAATGATATTTTCATTTAATACTTGTATCTGAGGCTACCAATAAATTCAAGAGAGAGAGAAAACACCATAGCAGACTGAATAAGAATCACCAGATAACCGCTGTAGCAATAACGACACCTGAAAGCCCCAGGATCCATCTGAATTGTTCAGATCCACCAGGACCCCGCTTTGAGCAGGGAGGTGGACTACAAAACCTCCAGACATCCCTGGCAACCCAAATTATTCCATGATTGCTGCATGGTCTCTTTCTTAATTGCATCTGAAGCATTTGCGACTTGTCTATGTTTGGCTTTTGTTCAGATAAGTAGAACATTCATTTATGTTGCTAGGAGCAGCATCGCTGTAGCTAGAGCAGTGCAAAGGTATAGCCAAGACAAACTTTAGAAAGAGAAATAGTATCTTCTTCTTAGGCCAGTTGATGCAGCTGGAATAGATATAGATATAGATATTGTGGGCCTGTCGGAGTAAAATTGATATTAACTTAAAAAATGATTTATAAAATGTAATTGAAGCAACCAGGGAAACCTGCTGCTGCTTAAGTCCTTGATACTGCCCCAAACCTATTTAATTATTTACCTAATTTAAAATAGAGAAATAGTAACTAGATATGATTTATCTACAATTCAATTAAGGAACTAACCACTAGACAACGTAGCTTTGTTGATACGTAGAATATTCTTGTCAAGAGAGTGATGAACTGTAGGCCTGGTCAGCAAACCGAGAAAACCACCTGGAACTGCCAAGATTAGAGGAGAAGTAGGTAAAAGGTAATTTTGGCAGGGGCAGATCATGACCACCAACTCACTGACCACCTACCCAAATGATACCACCTACTCGAAAGAGAACAATGGAAGAAGAAGACACAGTCTGTGCCCTAATTTACATGGGAAGCGAAGAAATCTTGACCAATCATGAAAGAGAATAACAATGAGTACGTATTAATTGTTTGAATATGTAATAATCAATGTATGAAAGTGGAGATTTTTGAAACTAAGGTGTGCTCCCATTTTGGGATGAGCACCCCATTTCTGCGCATTAATGGAATAAACTTGGAAATACCTCTGCTTTGTGTGTTATTGGCTTGCACACTGGGTAAAGAACCCAGATTTGGGACAACAGGCCCACACAGATTGTATTGGATGTGAAGCAAGTGGCAAACACAAAGCTGAATAAAGGTTGGGAACAACTGCTGTAGTAGAATGAGAGTATGTCTCTTTTTCCCAATTTGCCAAATTGGATTACACTGATGTATATTAGGGTGAGACGATGGCTTCTATATTAATTTATACTCTCTGTTTCCATTGGAATAAATTACAGAAACAACCTTTGTGGAACATTTGATATGAAATCCCCCTTTGAGCAGCTTGTGTGTTTGTACTCTGACCCCATAGCTTTTTATACAGTTCTGCACTGACATAAAGGAGCTCTGGGGGGGTTGGAGCATGAGCAGCTGTGGTGGGTCTCTGGACTGATCGACATCCTTGATTTATGGTCCTGGTTTTTGATCCTGACCTTGAACTACACTCCGTCATTCCTGACACTTACAAATACATTCCTTACTGTTAAGCATTCCTCAGGTGACCTACCAAAAACATTTCCACCACTGCAAACTTCTTATTTCGACTGCGTGCTATTTCTAACATGGGACTGGCCCTCTGGTTAGTACTGATGGAGTTTTGCATGAGCAAGGACTAGAATGGATTCACTTGAGTGAATACGTGCCCTAAATATTCATTTGCATTCAAAAGGGAACTTCTGTTTAACTGTGGTTGTAATCCTTTCATATTTATTTTCTATGAATATGTGATCATGCGAGCTTTACTAGCATAGTACTTGTCTGTGAGAATTCCCATGTGACTTACTCCTGGGAAGCAAAGATTTAATTCAAATGTTGGGTCACCAAAAGGCAGTTCAGAATTTTCTATTGACTTTGTTTTGATTACTTATTCAAGTTGAATGTTAACGATCCTTGCAGGTAAAGCAAAGCAAAACTTGGCAATATTACAGTCAGTGGAACAATTAACATTCACACTCTACTTGTTAATTTAAAAAACTGTATCAATATAGATCAAAAGATGTATGGAGCATAAATTAATGTTACTTGATTTATTGCAGAAGATACATTCCCAGTTAAAAGTTCAATCATCTGGATTACAAAATTCGTAAATGAGATGATCTGCAGACCTACAATTATTCACTGAAGTAATTCATTCACAATTTTATAACAAGCACGTTTCAGATATGAACGGAAGATCTACAAGTGATTCAAGGTAAAATTTGCCAAAGAAAATCCTGTGGTTAAGATCGGCGCATGTGAGTTAGAGATGCAGGATGTGGTTGCTTAGTTACTAAGCAGCAGCCCACCTGGGGAGCGCCGTGCCTCTGCACTTCGGAGTACGGAGACAGGTTTTGCCCTTTACTTTTGAATGACATTACTGATGAATGTTAAAATCTACAACGTGGAACCAGGCAACTTTAAAGAACAGCCACTCTGCTCAGGCGGCCTCCCTGCAACTGCAGCCAGTGGTAGTGCGACCATCCTTCCAGCACGGAAGGTAGAATCATGGGAATAATAACAGACAAAACTTCATTTTAAGGGGCATTTTAGAAAATGCACGTCATATATTTTTCTCTCAAATGCTGTCCTACTGCCCTCAGATAGACAATTCACTTCATTATCTGTGTAGTATTTAACAAGTTAGTGCAATTTTCCAAGATTTGTTTATAAAAGAAAATGTACTTTCTACTGCTGCTTTTGAGTTCAGACCAGGCTTAGTAACTTCCAGAAGCTGTGAAAATGGGAAAAAGCTAGGATGGGAGGATGGGACTTCAGGCTATTCTTCATAAAATACTTTCTGGGAATGTAAGGTGGCTCTTCAGAATTTCTTGGTCTACAGTATTCCTCATGCAAGCAATCGAGGTTCAGCCTTTCAACATATTTCAAACCTGCAGTAATGTCTACTGTTTCTCTAAAAGGCAGCCTTTTTCTATTGAGAAAATAACTGAATCATGTTTGGTGAAATAAAATTGTGGAGGCTGTTGAAACCTGTCTGGAAATTTCCAGGGATGTCCAGTAAGGGTTCTCCCGAGCAACTCCTATAAATGGTGGGCTACCTTGCTCAGCCGAGACACTGAAACATCGCAACAAAACACACCAGAAGCCATTGGAAAAGCTTTGTAGGGTTCTTCCTTGTACATCGCCTCCTTAGCTGGGTTAAAAGCATACAAGTGGCGGCCAGAGTAACGTCGTATTTTAACAGGTAAAAACCAAAGCCACATCTACAGCTTTGATTCAAGGTGAGCAATTTAGCACAGTCTTAGAACTACATAAAAAGACAAGTTGTTTTTTATATGCTGTGATTAATTATTTTTGAAATGCTAACTTTCTTTGGGCTGAATTCTACTTTGAAAATGAGATTTAATCAAGAGTTACTGCGCTTAGTGTTGCTCTGCACAGGTTTGATTGATTGATTCAGTTTTCTTCTTGCTCATGCAACAAATGAATGCAGTAAGACATGACTCTTAAATTAAAGAGTGGATTATCACCTTCAGGGAGAAATCAAATGAATTAGGAAGAACCTCAAATAAGGGATGGATGAACACATTAATGACAGAGGGGTTAGTATTCACCGTCTGCTAGTTTGAAAGAAAGGAAGATCATTTGAGCGTGTGTATGAGAAAGCCTTTTCAGTCTCCCAAAGCCCAATTTGTTAACTATTAATGCATGCTAAAAACTCTTAGCCCTTTGATAAAAGGTTGGGAAATAAGCTGTGCATGGTTAAATCTAAAGTAATTTTTCATTATTAGTAATATTATTAAATGCGGTATTTTGCCCCGTCTGTTTTTGTTGGGTAGGTAGCTGTTCACGTTCTGCCAGTTAATCCCGTTCTTTTGTGTATTTTAATTATAAAACACCTAATACTGTGGATGACTGCTTCTAATAAATTAAAAATATCTGGATAAATAGAGAGGTGCTGTTGTCTATTAGGCGCAATATCCAGGTTTGGTTAAAAACAGGAAAGCCTGCTTGAGCTGTTAAAGTAGAAAGACTTTTCCGCAGCTTAACGCAGATGAAAAAGACTTGCTCTCAACTCTAGCAGAGAAGCCTGAAGTATAAGGACATGGGAAATTTTGTTCAAGGGCAGAAATAATCAGCACGCACAACATCAGATTTTGTCTGTTCAGCCCTCCTCAGAAATACTGTTGCTAATTCTACACAGGACAGTGAAAAGCATTTTGCAGGCTTGTGAGATTTTTACATTTTCAACTCAGTGTGGTTTAACCACAAGCTTTGTAGTTTGGAGAAAAACAACCTATTTGTGCATTTCCCCAAAAGCGATGGTTCATAAGCCTCTGAAGCAGAGAGGATAAAATGCTGTGGCCAGTTTCAATGCTTGCCTCATTGGTGGTGCTGCTGGTCATCCTGCAAAGCCCATGTAGCTTTTAATCACAGCTGCTTACACCAATTTCTGATAGTCTGAAACAACTGGGACTTACCATGTTTTTTTAATCAGGCCTTTATAGTTGTCCTTTTGTTAGTACACAGAACTCGGCAGCTCTTAGGGTTTAGCCAGTATTTTTGGGTGAGGTCTCAGCAAAATTTGGATTGTTTCATATGTGAGCCCATATGGAAACTGAGCTCTTTGGAAAACCTCATCGTTGTTATCTAAGTGCGACTTTATCATTCTACATCAGCGTAACCTTCCTGGGGACCTCACCAGGGGTGAAAGTACTGAGCTGAGGAGAAAAAAAAATCAGGAGAAAATGTACTACAGTAACCCCTTATTAATGAATGAATGCATACTCATGCATACTTCAGCTATCTGCTTTGATATCCAAATACAATAGAGCTATACACTAGGCTCAGAATTTGACCTTCAGTATCTTACCGCCAGGGCATTTATTCGTCAACTGATTTCTTTAGTCTTAGGTTGTTTTCCTAATCTGTGCTAAGTAGTGAAGAAGTCTGGTAACCCGTGCTGTGCCGGAGGAGATTGTCCCTGTCTGGTGACGATAGTATAAGACTGGCAAACTTGAGCCTGACACATGATGGCATTTCCTGCCAATCCTTCTTCATCAACAGAATCCAAGCTTTACTAAACAGCTTTAGTGATGGGATAATGTTTAATATGGCCTGTCAAGGCCTCCTTTTTAATGGAGGTACAGGAGAAATCTGAATAAAATCTAGCCCCTCTTGGTCATGAAATATTATATTATGTTGTGAAGCGCAGGTTGTACAGCTGAGAGCATAACAATTTGTGGACAGGACTTCCCCTGGAAAAGCCATTTCTGCTGCTCTTCTGCATGTCCCTATCTGCCTTTTATATCACTGCTTATCTTTTATGTTATGAAATATATCTTTCTGCATGGTGGTCATAGTTCAACGATTATTTGAAGGGAATGATATGACTGCCATTTTGCTTGCTCAAGCCTTTGGAGTTCTCAAAATGCAAAGATTTATGTTTTTTGGCTCTGTTTGTCCCTCACATATATACATATCAAATTGGCTGATTAAAGTAACTGGTACGGAGGAATCCCCATCCTAAGAACAGCACCTTCAGCTACGCTTGTGACTCCAGTCAACGTTTGTCTTTTAGGACTGTGGAGGAAAAATACACAATACAAACACAAAATCAAGGAGCAGGAAGTGGTTTGTTTCTTTTCTTTAATCAAAAATTAGGCTGACCTTTATTCCTTTGCTACATATTGAAAGCCCATCCACCTATAGAACATGATACTACAGCTTTGAGTAGGGGAAATTAATTCAGCAAACACAAGGCCCTGATGACTGTACGATCAATTCTCAGAACTGACCCTTCCCCTTTAACAGTAGGGATAATATGAGGTTGCATTTTGGGAGTCTCCATAAAACTGGGCTAGATATCCAGGGTTTTAGAAAGAGGAAAGAGCACTTCCCTTTTAGGTAACAATCTACAACTGTTTTAACATCCCTGAATGGGTTCTCCTTCCTGTGGCAAACAATTTTCAGGTGGTTACCTTTGCTTGTGCCTTTTGGTCACAGCTGCGTTGACATATGCAGGAGCACATGCGAAAAAAGCTTTGTCAGCACACTTTAACCTTACAGGTATTTGAATATGGATCAGAATATCCAGGGTCTAAATCAGAAAGGTTGCTGCCACTTGTGAACAAAGGCAGTTAACACCAGGCTCTGACCTGCTTTTAATCCATGGAGAGGCTGCTGGGTACCGGAGGTCTGCTGACTTCTGACTTCTGACTGCCTCAGCCCTGCTGGGAACACCACCGACTGCCACTAGGCTTGGCTTTCCACGCGGATAGAGTTGCCGTGCATTTACCTACAGCAGATGAGGGATGAGGGGACCTACTCGGCTTACCAAAATAATTGTTTGACCTTCAGACTTTCTCATATCAAGCTCACGAGAGACAATGTGATAACCAAGACTGCTTATAAACGACAAAATCTACGCTCTTATGTCTCTTTGCTCGAGCAAAGCATAGGCTGCGTGGGCACCCACTGTGCTGTCTAGTGTGTTTTATTGAGAGAGCAGTTCGGTAGTTATGGGCTTTCCAGCCACGCACTGAACAGCATGGCAACCGTACCATGAGTGATGTGCTTTCTCTCCTGTCCCTTCCCCAAGATGAAAGTTACACCTGCAGTTCACTACTTTGTTTTGGCTAATTTTTTTTGTTTTAAATTTACATGCTACTATTTATGTACAGTAGAAAGTATGAAGCTTAAAACAGAGGTCTTGAGCTTAGCACAGAAGATGCAGGCTTGTACTGTTCAAAGTTTCTGGGGGAGCTGGTTCCCTGTAAGACGAGGTTTGTCATTATGGGAAGTTCTCTTTCAAGTGAGGAGCAGAGCTGGTTGTCGCAGTCTTCACACAGGAGCTTTAGGTGAATTTAAGACCCAGGCCATTGAGTGCTTTGGAAACAAGAGACTTGGGCTGGACTCAGCATCGTACGAAAATAATAAAAGAGGGTACTTGCCCTAGTCTGTGGTGGCGAGAAGGGGTGTTGCCACCTTCTGTACTTGCTGGAATTTCCTAAGGGCTCATGACTTCTTACTCATATACATGGCATTGCTTTAGTCTAGACAACAGTTGACAAAAACATGTATAATGGGGAACAGGTCATCATCTGTCAGAATAGGGAGGAAGTGTCCTGGAACTGGAAGCGGCAGAGTGTGGTAGGAAGAGAGAGCTTGGCATCTGTCAGGAGCCCCTGAAGCTCTTGCAAGCGGCTGACCCAGTGTGCCAGTTGCGGTTTGGTAACTTCAACCAAAGTCTACAGGAAGCTTCCTGGAGTTCTTACCTTCACACTATTGCATAACATCTTTCTGTTGTAGGACTCACTTGTAACTATCTCCGTCTGCTCTTCTCAAGACTTGGGAATAAGCTGATGGCAACGATACTGCTGTAGAGAGTTAGAACTATTTTATGTAAATGCTTTGCTGACATACAAGTGCAATTTGGTAGTATCCACATATGGAGCTGTGTAAAGCTGTAAAATGCACTGGCTTTTGGGGGAATGCAAAAAGCTGGAGGGTAGAATGACAGAAGTGTGGTTTCACACCAATACGCAGTTGATGTATCTCGCAGGGAACAGCTTACACTGTTTTGATGCAACCAGGACCCTTGCTACCTCCCTAAGTTAGAGTAACAGCATCTCATTGCTGACAGTATCAGCACGGACTCCCAGAGGACGGGGATGGATGTCTGTTCAAAAGGCACTGATGGAAACCAATTTATCTAAGCCGGGCTGGCCAGCCTGTGGCTCTTGTGAACAGCCTGACGCTGTTCCCATGCTGGGCTATATCATATGACAGACTTCAAGGCTGTGCCAGTGTAAGGCTGCTGAGTAATCAGCTCCCCAGCTGCAGGAGGAATGCTGCTAGCTGCGGCTTCTTAGGTTATGCTGACTTAAAATGTAAACTGCTTCTCTCCTATGTCTTGACCTGAATCCGGATTGAGACACAGTTAGGATCCAACTTGTATGAGATGAGCCTGTAGATGGCTTCTGACTCGTTTCTTTAATTCGTTCAGGTGTGAAAGTCTTGATGCTCTGCATGAGCTGGATAGAAAGGATGTACCCAGAGCTGACTATGCTACTATGTGCTTGAAGGGCAGAGGCCTCTCCAATAGTTCATTGCCAGTCCTGGTTGTCAGTAACGCCAGTTCTTCTTCACCCATGGGAAGAAGAGACAGGCAGAAGGACCAAAGCTTTGCAAAACTACCAGGCTTCACTGTTGCTTCCAGTGGGGCTGATGGTGTGCAAGGCTGGCCAGAATCGGTTCCCGCAGCTCCAGTACCCCAAGGAGCAGGGGACGAGAAAAGCTGGCCCTAAAAAGCAGTCACACAAAGACAGCAAATCAGTAGGAGCCACACAGTGCCTGCCTCTATGGAGTGAAAGCAAACTTCAGGAGGCTTGTTGTGCCTGGGAGACATCCTTAAGGAAAAAAATGCATTCACACATCATATTGGACATTTTCAAGCTGGATTTGTCACTGCACTCATGAAGTAAAGTGGCACTACTTGTCAAACGTGTCCCTTCCCTACCCCACACATAAGAAATACAACGGAAAAGCAATCAAAACTCATGCAGCGTACAGAAAACTGCATTAGTTAAGCTGTGCTTTCTGAAGGAATCAAATGATCATGTGGTTACAACACGAGGGTGTAATCAAAGGGGTACAAAGGTGGTAGTGCTCCACAGCCATCTTCAAAGAGAGCTTTTTTGGCTGGGATTTCAACATCAATCCCAACTTGTTATTTCTTCCCAAAAGGGATGACAACTAGTAGCGGCACTGTAGGATGCTGAGCGATCTCCTGGGACCATTAGATGGCATGATTTTTTGTGATAGTTATCATAAATAACATTTACTATTAAAACACATGACAAAAACCCTATTACATTTTTTGTTCTGTTTTGGAAGAAATGCATTTCTATAATTCACGATCAAATCGGGCTAAAAGATTCTGGAATGGAGCTTTTGTGATCAGACTGGCAAGTTGGAAAAGGAAAAAAAAAAAAAAGTATCTTCTTTGTCAAGGGGGTTTAAAGTTGCCACAATCAAAAGTCAAAACTTCCACATAATCTGAAGTGACCAAGAATATTTTTATGATGTAATGTCTTGTGACAAAAACACTTCAGAAAAGTGACAAAAAATTCACAAAATTAATTCAAAAGTGATCACATCGTAATTTTTCTTTTATTCTAGATGTCAGAATCTTTTATAAATAAAGAAATATGTAACTTGCTGGATGAACAGACCAAGTCCTGCATGTTCTAAAATTAGGCAGTAATTCAATAAAGACTTTTTTAAAAAAAAATACAATATTTGGCTGACACTGGGAAATTCGCAGCTCCACTTCAGCCCTCATCTGCACCACCACACTTCAGCTCACCACCCTCTCTCGTGTGTGCCATCACATTTGCTTATTGTGATCAGTGCTGGTCAGTGAACGGACCCTAAATTTGGGGGCTAAATAGCCCCCAAATGGTGTAAACAATTGAGGTGGTGCAGAGAAGGTGTTAACCTGTAAGGAAGGGATAAAAACGAGCCCTGTACACATATTTAAGATTGTATGATGTCCTAGCCCAGTGCACAGATGATGCTGGTGTTTTGTGGAATTACCCCCTCCTCATGTATTAATTAATTAGATGGTGACAAGGACATTCCCAGCTGCTGGCCCCTGGTCATCAACACTGCTCATTTGTTAAACAGTGCCTGGCCCAGGGGTTTGGCCCGGGGTCACTAACAGTCTTCCAAGGGATTTGGGAGCTAGCATAGTCAAGATCCACTTTCCAGTAGACACTTTGCTTCAGAAGTTAGGAGGGTTGAATATAATGGATGTGGGCTGCTCCATCCCAGCTGGCCTTATCGACATGTGCAAGGATGTCTGCCTACGTACTTGTTCATCTACCTATTGCCCATACCACGTGATTTATGATGGCAAAATAATTATCCACCATCCCTCTGCAAACTGTCACTGGAGCCTGATCACCTCTGGAGGGGACACGGAGACCCTCGGCAGCGCTAATAGGCTTAAATTTGGTCACTCTTCAGCATCAGGCTGAATTTGACCCTTATCTATTGAATACAATTGAAATGGAAGCTGCAAAATAATCAGTTCTGGGGCTGGAAAAAGATTTTCTAGGCAACATTTCTGAATCATTTTGATGTAGTACTGCCATCTTTGTTAGTTAATACTGCTTTTAGCAATGAAACTGCTTTCCTTTGGGTAGAACTCAGAACTTCTCTGCATTCTTAGAAAAACAAAATTGTGCTGATTTGTATTTTTTCCTTACGCAGGCTGCATTTGTTTGCACACAAGATGTGAGTAATGAAGGAGTCTACAAAATTCAGTTGGCAAAATTCTATCAGAGTCTGCAAGAAACAAAATAAACACAAAAACGGCCCATCAAGTAAAAATGGCTGATTGATGCAAAAGGCAACACAGATGGAGGTAATGGGGTTTCAAAAGAGGAATTAGAGAAGATCTGAAAGGAGGCTCATGAATCTGCAGCAATTCAGCTTTGCCAAGAATTGCAGTGGGAAATCCTCATTACGGGAGATATTTCTGCGCTGTACTCACCCGTGAGAGCTTTGCTAGGGCAACCATGGGGAAAGCATGATCTAGTGGTGACTGCAAGACCCGGCAATCAGCATTCCTGAGCCCTGCCAGGCTGCGCTGCTGACTCACGCGGCGGCCTTGAGTTAGTCACTCATTGCCAGATGCTTCGACCTGACCTTGTCAAGGCGCCGCAAACAAGGAAGCAAAACAGCTTTACCTTTGGCAACTCTGGCAAACAAGTTTTATCATGTTGTACTTCAGCTTCCCTTGTGCCACCAGACGAGCAGCATGGCCAAGGAAGAAGCTTTGGGCCACGCCAGGCCATTTTTGGGGCTGGGGGCTGTTGCCCTGGCATGGCAAACCCACAAAGGAGTCATTTGTAGCAGAGGAGGACAAGGGAGGCTCTATGTTCTCAAAGGAAGCATGAGGGATGGTGGAAAGGTCTTTGTACATAGGAAGTGGAGAACCTGGTTGGTGGAACTCTCTTTGTATGTATGCAGTGGAGAAGCTGGTGGCTCAGCAGATCCCGTGGGAAAGACTGGTGAGAAAGGAAGATGCAGAGCCCCAAGGAGAGAGAGACGTGAATGTATGAAATAGCCTCATACCACACCAGCTCAGCTGAAGGACTTGTCTCCCTCTAGACAGAGGCTGCCCTTAAGCCTTTGCCCAAGTGGGAAGATCATCACTGGTCCTAACAGTGGGCTGATGAATCCGGGAAGGCTGCAAAATTTGGGGATTTTTCTGTTTTATTCCACCAGTTTCTCACCAGAGGGCCTTGCTAGTCTGGGAAGTCGCTCTATCTCGAGGCAATTGCTGTGACATCCTCTTTCTCTGCTACGGGATCAGATGCGAGGAGCCTGATCTATGTTCAAAGAAGATCATCAGGAGTTTCTGAAACACTTCACTTAGGGCTGAGTTTTTCCTGAGGGTTTCTCTCTGTAGTGCTTCTCTGTAGCATCTCTTGTACCACCACCTCTGGCGACTAACGCTGGGCCAGACTAACAGAGATTTGACTTAAACCTGACTGGCAAAGCCTAAAAAAAGAGCTGAGACCTGAGTGGTGCTTGGTCAGACCTGCAAGCTCAGGGGAGAAGGAGCTGTAATCGCCCTTCTCCCTGCCCGAGCTTCAGCTCCCCTCACCACCCAGCGCTGGCTCTGGACCAAACTTTCCTGTTTCATCACAGGAGATAATTTTGTCATTAATCACATTGCTGCATCCAGTATTTATACGCAGAAAATTCCACCTGTGTTCCAGATTATTGAAAATCCCTCCTGAGCACCAGCGGAGGGTTAGTTTTTGGCTGCAGCTGCCCAGATCTCATTACCGGGAACAATCCTTACCTATCAGCTGCAGGGGAAGATTTTCAAGGAGAAGCGAATGAGAAGCTATGCTGCAGAGCTGTAATCTGAGGTTTGGAGGCAGCCCACATCTCGTACAGAGCCATATATAAGTGCCATTAAAGTCAGTCCAGGAGCTCCGGCTGCAGTAGGCAGTATAGACGCAAACATGGGCGACAAGCCGTGTCCTGAGCCCCCGGCTCCCCATGGGCTACAAAACGCTGGAGGCTCTGGGGTGAGTCTCAGCTCTGCTCGTGTGGGCTGAGGAGGGTCAGGCGTTGTAAATAAGCCCAGACGCTCCCTGTTTTCTGTTACTGTGACCCTTCAGTGACATCCAGAAAGCTTCAGGGAGTGATTCATAAAACTGCATTCACAACACGTTAGCTGCGCTGATGGGGCTGTAGGAAGAGGTGGCTAGAAATCTTGGTAGGTGGGGGCTAAGCCCAGCTATGTACCACAGGCAAAGCAGAAAGCTGTCCTGAACTGTTTGTACTAACCCACAAGTCAGGTTTTATTTTCGGAAGTAGGTCTCTAGCAGACCGTAGAGCCTCCTCGGCACGCCGGCAGTCACCCAGGGAGGTGGTGGATGTCCCTCTACGTGAGTTCTCACCCCAGCACCACGAAGCGCTCTGTAAGGAGCCAGCCTTCGTTCAGGGAGGGAGATACCTCGGTGCAGTAAGTGCCTCTCTTGTTTCTGCTTTGTGAACCTCTTGGAAAGCCAGGCTAGTGAAATGTTTGCCAATTTTAATCCCCGGATAGCCCTGTGAAGCCTTATGTCCTTTGTGCTGCTTCCAGCTAAAGCATTGCTTTGCTAAACATATTAAGTGTTAGAGTTTTTGTACTCTTTTGGTAGAAACAGATAAAAATAATACTTATGCTGGAGCTGGCCCATTGGAGTTAGCGAAATGTTGAAAACTCCCAGTTGCCTTTGCATAGATACATTTCAAAGTATTGCCCAAATACTTTGGAACAATATTCAAACCACGGTTTGTTTGTGAAATACTGTATTTGATGTTTGCAAAATATCTGATATCTGCAAACTATTGGATTTGACTCGCAGCTCATGTTGAGTGCTAAGCAACATGTTTCACGGCTGTAAGACTAAAGCTTCCCTGCCGACAAACGGTGACTTGCGCACCACTGTACTTTTTTTTGACTTTTCTGCAGGTAATTCATGCTACATTCAGGAAGCATTTGCAGAATGGCTTCTAATCACCAATAGATAAACCATTATGTTATCCTAGAAGTTGCAGTAAATGAAATGATATGGGGTTTTTTGCTGTGCACCTATATGGTTTATTTGCTTTTTGAAAAGAGCTATAAGGTAAATTCCTCTTTCCGAAACTATTAATGGGCATAATTTCTGTCGCAGATGGAGTTGCATATAACTGTCTAGTTAAATTCCTTTGAGCAAATCTTCATTTAGTACTACACGTACAAATTCTTCTGGAGCCAGTGGGAGCAGTGAGTGCATATCCCAGAGCTGCATTTCGGCTGTTGGATCAAATTGCCCAGACCATCGGATGACCAAAGGGGATGAGGGGAAAGATGTGAGCAATAAATTGCGGTACCGTAATGTGCTGGTATGCTGGAAGGGTATAGAGGGACATGTCTTTCTGGACACATAACCACTTCCCAGCGATGAGGAAAGGTGAGGAAAGTGAGGACATTTGAGAAGCTGGGAGAGAGATGTAGCAACTGAAGCTAGTGGGAGAGCATGACTGTACCCACTGTCAGAGTTTCAGTGCACCAAAGCCAGGGTGCCTCACCCCGTAATGACACAGCTAAATGGAAAGATTTTGTTTCTTTTGTGTCTCCACCCAGTTAGATAAAGGTATAGCTAACGAAAGCCAGGTCACACCTGTCTACTGGCACCTTTTCCTCTCTTATTACGTGTGTTAGCTTCACAGATAGATTTATCTCAGAATAGAGATAAAGGGGGTTCTTTTTGTTTGTTTTCTGTTTTCTTTTTAATTTTAGAGGAAGTGTTTCATACCTGAAAGGTAGAGATTACAGTTGCTTTTACTTTCTCTAAGCTTAACTCTGGTGGCAGGCCGGGAGCTGCTCAGTCTGTTATGCTTGATCCACTAGAGAATAAATATGTAAATAAAAAGTTGGGGTTGCACAGATTATAGCCCTCTGACAATAATCCATTAAAAGCCAAGAAGTAAACCCAGGGGTATCTTAAGTAATTTCATGGAATGAAAAAATTTATGGTTTTGTTTTTAATATTTTCACACATCTTTTTGAATATTATTGTTTGAAGGAATTTTGATTCACCTCAAAATACTTGTTAATGTGATGGAAACACTTCAGTGCCTAGTGTAGTTGGTTCTAGACTTGCAACTTTTGTCAGTATCTTCTCTGGGGAAATCCTTCTTATTTCTAATAGATGACCCAAATCAGGATAACAGAATTTGACCTACAATGAGGGATGCAGACATGGTTCAGCTAAGAAAGCACAAGTTTCAGTTAATTGTGGAATTACCTGTCCTGAAGCAAGAATCCTTCTTGAATGTATTGTGTGTTCAGATGATAGACTATTTTTTCAACTTCAAGCCTCTAGCAGAATGGTAAAAGTCCTCATGTTGAAACTTTTACAGGTGCTTCACGCAAGGTTGAGTAAATTACTCCGGAGTGAGTTTGGCTGGGGAGAAGTGACAGTACTTTTGTTCATTGCACAAGCACCTCAGTCAGTCTGTCTGCTCAGGTTTCTGGAAACCTCTGTGCTCTGATTCACTGTTTCCTTACTGTTTGCTCTGGGACTGGGAGTAACTATGCAAACATGATGTTGATGCAATATTGTAGGGAGTATCTAGGCTAATCCCTGCATTCAACTTCTGAACGTGTTTGTTGAGAGCAAGGGGTTGCTGTCTTACTGTCTTCTACCCTGTGCCGTCTGTAAGCCTATGGAGCTATAGCCACACACACAGAGTTTTACACTTGTTTTCTAACTGTAAATCACCACGCACAAGCCAGTGAAAGAGATAATTTCTAGTATACTGTGGACACATTCTGACAGTTGGCACAAGGACATAGCTAGCACAGGAAATGTACTATCGCACTCAAAACCTTTTTACAAAATGTCAGTTTCTGAGAAATCATCTTTGTCTTCACAATCATCTAAGGTAGTCAAGCTAACACTTTGGTTTTGGTATTGATGGCTAGATGCTTTCAGGGAAGAATTAGAATTTGCTTCCCTCCAGATTTGCCCTAATACATCCAAAGATTTAGTTGTTCTACCCGGACTCTTCTGGTGACTTAGAGTTTAGTTGGAGGGCCAGTATAAGATCCAGGAACATGCTTTTAGAGATCTATCCTACATTTTAATATGCATTTCAGGCAGCATGCATCTCAATTAATACTGAGCACCTTCAGTGTAGACATCTGCATCTGAGCTGGTCCTGTATGTCCCATTTCAGTAACTGTGAGAAACATCTGAACTGGTTTAGATATCTGCCTTGTGAGGACATGTAGGAAAGCCTGCTTCCCTCCGTCAACTGTGAAGGGATCCTGGCAAGGTGCTCAGACATAGAAGTCTGCAACCAGTTTGGCCATGGAACATCCCACCCTTTGCAGCTGAGCAAGAAACAGGATTTCATACAAGAAATAGCTTATTTACAGTAGCAGAATGTGTGAAGGAAGAAAAAACAGCAGACCTTCCAGACCTGCTTTCCAGTTCCTCATTCTCCAGGGAGTATTACGGCATTTTTGGAGACATTTATAAAGGAGGAGAGTTTATTTTTTCTTTTAAGGACTGCAAAGTTTCTAAGAGCAGGGTGGAGGGTGGTTGCAAACCTTTTTAGGAAACAAAAGATCAACTTATGTCTCTCTGCAGACACGGCGACTTTTGGTTGCAAAGCAGCAGTATGGACATCAGAACGGTTTTCTCTTTAATCTCCCAGCCAGAACTATAAAGATATGGAAGATTCTCTAGAAAAAAACAGCTAGAAGATTGCACTTCCTGGCACTGGCTGTGTAACATGGAATTGTAGGTGGATGTGGTGTTTTGCAGACAGGCAGAACAGAAGTCCATGGGACTTGGCACCTATCCAAGGGTGCTAAGGGAGACAGATACGGCTTTCTGCCATCTTTGAAAGGCTGTGGTCATCAGAGAAGGTCTCCAGTGACTGGAAAAAGGCAAATGTTACACCTGGAGGGTGAGAAAGGATCCAAGGAACTGCAGGCTGGTTGGTCTAGCCTGGAAAGATTACAAGCATATCTTCTGGAAGCTGTGACTGGACACATGAAGAACAGGCAGGTAACTGGGAACGGCCAGCATGGGCTTAGGAAGGAGAAATCATGCCTGACCACCCTGCCTGCCTTCTGTGCTGAGATGACTGTCTCTGTGAACAAGGGGACAGGAATGTTCATTAACAAAGATGTTCAACGGTACTGGCCCCAGTACTGACCCCTGAGGTAGGCCACTAGCAACCAGCTGCCGGTGGGACTTTGTACCTCTGACCACAAACGTTTAAGCCCAGCCATGCAGCCAGCTTTCCACTCACCGTACAGTCCACTCGCCCGTTTCAGCAGTTTGGCTCTAAGGATGCTATGGGAGGCTACAGCAAAGGCCAAGCTCAAGTCAAGAGGCAACTGGCATAGGTTGCAAAAAAGGCAATCCCCATCAGATAAAAGGAAAACCAAACCTGACGGGGGAGTTGGTTGCCCGGTCAGACTCTGGAACCCCCATCCTTGTAAACGCTCACAACACAACCACCCAAGGGCCTGAGAAACCTGATCTGAGAGAGCCCTGTTCTAGAGAAGGGATGGACCAGATGGATGAGAGGCACCCAGACAGGTCCCTTCCAAACCGAATTATTCTATGAGCTATTCTGTGGTGTATGTGCTTATACGTAGGCGTGCAGGAGACTTTCAGCACCATCTCTGGCCTTGTGTGGGAGGCTGTTCTGTACCTTAATTCAAAACAGTCATGTCTAGCTTTCTCTGAGAGAAGAGATAACCTTCTAAGAGCTGATGTTTTTGTTTCCACTTCTGTTACGGAGGTGTCAGGATCACCAAAGCTACCACTGTGGGCAGGACTAATTATCGCCTATTTGAGAAAAGGAACATGGGGCTGTATTGCCCTCTTACAAGGTCAGGTGTGGAAGCTGTCTGGGCAATGGGAGGGGGCCTGTGCTATCCGGACAGAGGAAGGGCTCCAGGACAGAGCTGTCTGTCTACTGCTTATCACCCCCAATACACATCTCCATGTTGTGTGCGAGTTTGTTGTTTGTTCCCCCCTGCCCCTGCTCTAAAATTAAAGCTATTAGAAATCTATAAAAACATTTCAACATGGCCTTGCCATGCAGAGGTAGCTAAAGAAAAACAACAGCAAGGACAGACCGACGGGGAACCGCTGGGATAGTCCCTGATGGGGAACCTTTAAGGACTCAGCCAACAGCAAACATTTTCATGACATCATCAGTGTTTAATCTAAGAAATTTACGTTAATATTGCCACCGATATCAAGATAGAGATAATGCCTGTGAATGGATAGGAAGGCTCCACATTACGGGGCTACATCCGTGTATACTTATTGCCATCTGTGCTCATTCTGGATCTTCTTAAAGGTACATCAGGAAGGGCTCCTCTGACCCATTTTACACCAAACCCATCTACACTGAGATTCCCTTTGTGGTCAGATATAGGTATTTCCAGGGTGTAATTTCTCTCTTTTGATAGTGTATCTTCAGAATAGATGATACAGCTTCCTGGTAGCGCCTGCGTCTTTCCAGCTACTGGAGAGGAAGTGCGGGTGATGGGCTCAAATGCACCATAAACATCAAGGGTGAGGATTTAGCTCACCCTGATTTTAGGGTGTTAGGGTGCTGTGTGCACTCTAGGAGGTTTTAGTTGTCCTGAGCAGTCTCCCGCAGGACCTCCAGACATGCACCCTGTACCCCTTGTGCCACGGTCTGTGTGTGAGCTCAGATGCTGGCACCCAGTCCTTGCCCCGGTGATATTGTAGGTGTGCCCACCCTGTCCCCTGCTGATCCTGACTCGCTCCCTGGACTCCCCACGTTGATTTCACACCTGACTCCTTGCCTGCTGCTCCCCTCTGAAGGGCTTGATTCAGTCACCTCAGATCAGGTGCCATTTGAAATGATGTTGAGAATCCTGCTCAGTCTTGAGCTACTGCTCCAGTAGCCTCCCACAGGTCCTCCAGCAGCCCCATGGGGATATCCCAGCTACCCAAAGATGTCAGATACTGTTTCAGATACTGATGGGCAGGCAGTTGGATCATGCCTCAGGTGCCTAAAGCATAAGGGTCTGCATGGGAGCAAGATGTCTAAGCTCTTGTTACAGTCAGTAAGGATCTAGACCATATAGTTAGCAGAGTCTGGAGAGGAATTTGGCTGACCAGGTGTTGGGGTTTACCTCAGGAGGAGGAGAGTAGCTTGCTAGGCTCCACTGACAATATGGCCTCAGTCTGCTTTGGCTGCTGTGGGAGTTTAGGCTGTATCTCATATCCAGGCACTATAATTTGGGCAGGATAAATCCCCCTCATGGTGACTAAAAAGATAATAAATAAGTAAATTTATGAGAAAAATATGAAAATGATCACTCTGTGCTAAACATTATGATTTTCATCTGAGAAGTACAGAAAGGCAAAGGCTTCGTGGATATTTAAGGTTCAGTCTCTGTGTCTGTACATGCAATCACACGTGCCCAGTATATTGTACTATATTATAAACACTCTCACAAAACATATCCTTTGTTTATAGTCATATGGATTTACAAACAGTCCCTGGAAGAAGAAGGATACACTCATTGTATACAAGACATTTTTTGCTTCTGTAAACTATAAATGTGGAAATATAAATAATAATTTTGGATGTTTTGCATATGGTTTTCTGCATTTTGTGATTCTATCTCTACAACGAGTAAATGAAAATATTGTTAGTGTCAAATGATGTTCTCTTTTTGCCCAGTTTCCTCTGCTCAGTTCTATGGTATTGTTATATCCTCCTCTGTTGCCATAGAAATGATTGATATGTCCAATCACAGCATTCTTGCCATACCCTTGCCTCTACATATTATGTATCTTGCTCTTTAAACCAGACTCTCCACTTGGCTTTTTGATATTTTGGGTTATGTTCTGCAGAGGAAAAAAAAAAAAAAAAGCCTCCCCCCCCAAAATCTGGAAACTTTGGCTTTAAGAAGGCTGAAACTAATCCAAAACACAAAGTTACATACATTAATAATGTGAGTCTCCATGATTTTACTGTAAGTCTTGTGACATTTGGTGCTTTTATTGACCTCTGATTCTGGGAAGTGATGACTTTGTCAGAACCTTAGCATCTTCTCATGCAAAACAAGTATTTGCATTGTTTAAAAGCTTCCTAGCCATGGAACTTGACAAGGCAAAAGCAAATTTAAAGACCTGCCTTTTTTGGGGCATGCTGGTTTTCGGGGGAACGAATTATGATTTTTGCAGATTTGGCTTTCCCTCTCAAGAAAGCAGAGGAGACAAATAAGTACTCAAGCTCTTCTTTGACATAACGTAACGACTAGCGGTCAGATTGACCAATTTAATTTTGCTTCACATGTCTCAAAACTTAGTCATGCAGGCTGGCTACTTCCAGACTCGGATGTCCATTCCACAGGAGTTTATCACACTAAGAAATACCCTGGGGCTGCCTGGGCTTCCGTTTCCACCCGGCTTCCCCTTCCCTCCCAGCAGTGCCTGGAGGGATACGCCACCAGACAGACCTCCCCTTCCCCTGTCTCTGGACAATACGCCTTTTTTTTTTTCCCCCCATTCCTTTCTCCAGAGCCCCATGAAGGCCCCTATGCAGTTCCCCATACATCCTCTATACCGGAGGGAGGACTTTCTCTTCATCTAAGGCATTTGCAACACGTGAGTGCTTTCAGCTTGGAGCAAAGGAAACCAATGCAAAGGAAACCCACCGCAAGCCGGGTCAGAAAACCACCACAAGCCGGGTCTTGGGAAAGGGGATTGCAGGGCTTTGCACCCCCTGCTACCTCCTGTTGAGATACTCAGCATTTGGTCCATGCCCCAAAGGATGCTGTAGGAACAGGGTGGCCCAGCCAGCAACAAAAAAGGGCTTTCGGTGCCGTTCGGGCAGGGCACGGATGGACCACAAAGCTGCCGCTAAACCTCTTTCTCAACCTCTTGTCTCTTTTGGGGGGCTCGTAGCCTGATGCTGCTTGTAACACCCATTTCCAGCAAACGCCACTAGGTGGCTCAAGATTGAATCCGCTACAGGCAACAGCTTCCAGTGAGATGTGCCTGTGTGGGGGGGAGGAGTTTGGGAATTGTCCTTGGGCGGTGAGCACCACCCTCATCGCTTTTGTAATTTTCAGATCTTGGTTGCAGATGCTGGAGGAGGGAAAGGGGCATCCCAGCAAACCCTCTCAAATGGGAACAAGCTCATTCTCATTTCTCACGTGAAATCAAACACCGGGAGTTTTCTCTTGATTTATTCCTTGAGAATCGGGACAAGTGATAGCCTGGAGCCTAGTAGTCCTCCCTGGAATACCAGTCACGCTTCCACCCCCCCACCCCACCCCCAAAGAAAAAAAATGTGTGTTATTCTTCTCTTTTAAGCTCTATCAAAGGCAATTTTTACCATCATTAAGGGCTTATTTTGACCTGAGTTTGCCTTGAGAACACGCTATGGATGAGGGGGCTGAGTCCGATGCACTGGGGGAGAGAAGAGCTTTCACAGGCGCAGCACATGACAAGGGTGATCACTTTTATGCCTGCCACCCTTCTGACCTCTTTGCCAGGGGTGCCCTGTAGGAATTGATTACTCCCTGTTTCTCACTTCCCTCCATACTAAACCTCTGTGGTTTTGTCCCATTCCTGTTTGCCGTTATTCCAGGGTGCTCCTTCCCTCCGTGTGGGGAGCTTTACGTGTTTTCCCATAGCAGGAGCTCTGCAGGCATCTCTTTTCTTCCTCTCCCAGACAGTGCAATTCCACATCCCAGGAGGGCTGCGATCCCTCTTCCCTTTCCCTCGCTGATTTTTGTCTGGGCGTCAAACCCCGTGGTTTGGCACGCACCCCGACTGTGGCAGTGGTGGCAGCCTGGCCATCTCCCACCCCTCTGTCCTACCTGCCACCCTGGGCTGCTCCAGCTGCCTGGGGGGAGGCCAGGTGAGAGGATGCTGTGGGCAAGAGCTGGGAGGAGGAGGGAAGCTGGGATGCACAGCTCAGCCCTCCCTGGAAAACCTCGCCCTGCTCCCTGCGGAGGCCAGGGCTGAGTTTGTCAGGGTGTCAACACCTCAAAGGCAAGGAGGAGGAGGGGGAAAGAGGAGATAGAGGCATTGTTGAGCAAGAAGGTGCAAGTGGATGCCATCAGCCAGTTGTTTGAAGCATAAACAATTGCGGAGATGCTCGAAGCTGTAGCTATGCTAAACAGTTGGCCCATCCCCCTTCTGTGGTGTTTCCATTCCCTTTTCCCTCCCCCACAGTCAACAGGATTTTGGCCAGCGATACCTTCCCTGACATTTTGGATTTGATTAGAAAGCAACGTATATCCTATGACATGCAGGCAGGCGAGCGCAGAAACGCAATCAAGTCAAGCGTGTGGTCTCGCAAGCCCTGACAGCAAGTCAAATATTCCCCCCACCCCCTTACGGGCCTTAAAAATTCCTCATTTAGGGCCTGAGACAGCAAAGGTGAGTAACACCAAAGCGCTCACCCAGCTCTGCGGAAGCGCGTGGGGAGATTTCATTTGGTTTCTGCACGGCAGCTACTGGAGCTCCCGCTAACCATCGACAAATTAGATGCTTGTTTTAAAGTGTAAAAATATACTTCTTCTGAACTTTGCTTTTATTGAGAGAAAAGGGATGAAAAATGAATTCATAAGCCCCACCTAAAGCCTCTTCCCCAGAGTTGGCTCTGCCTCAGCTTCTCTCCCCGCAAACGCTACCTGCCTCCCCCCCAGAGGGCTCCTCCTGTCTTCCTCATTTTTAGGGTGGAGGCTAATAAGCCTCCCCAGCCCTGGTAAGTCAGGATTAATTAACCTGCAGATCCCTGCAGGCTTCCAACACCTGCTAACTTAGAGAATCCAGCCAGTCTCTCACGGTGTTTTTTTTTGCACACAGCTAGCTTTAGCACCTGGAATAAGAGAAGGTTACAAGCTCTGGCTTTGCCTGGGTGCTTCACAATGAAGGGGGAAAAAAAAGGAGAAAAAAAAAAAGGAAAAAAAAGAATATTTTGTAGGATCTGTTTTCTTTCTTTCTTTCTTTTTTATTTTTTTTCTTTTTTAATTTAGAACAGTGACCTCTTTTGCATGGGAGGGGCATCTGCTAGCAAGCAGCTCTGTTTCATGCTATTGCCACCTTTCTGAGGCTGGGGGAGGCACTTTGAGCTGAGTTCTGCCTCTCTGCTAATGGGCACCCCTCTTTCCTAGCTGGTGGCTGCCATCTGTGGCAAATGTTGTAGAGCATGTAGTCAGTCACCGCAGGATGCAGTTATCTGATGCAACGGCTCTCTAGGGACTTATTTAGGACCACTACAGTAAGGACAGTTGGAGCTAATTGGATATTTTTTTTCCCCAACCTGGGTTTCCAGATGTGACAGGGCAGCGTTGCTTTATTAACCCAGCCGTGTTCATCCATGCTCCCTGTTAAAAGGAAGAGATTTCTTTTTTTTTTTTTTTTTT